>UELV01118280.1:0-10951 GCA_900490015.1 Megastigmus stigmatizans | reverse complement strand
TATATATATATATACGAGCCACTTTATTCACTCTCTATGGAGGCTTTACCACTAGACAAGGACAGAGGGAGAAAGAGAGAGAGAGAGAGAGAGAGAGAGAGAGAGAGAGAGAGAGCGCAAGGCAGTACCCGATTGCTAGAGAGTAGCAAGAGCTGCAGAGCAAGAGAGAGAGAGAGAGAGAGAGAGGGAGAGAGACAGTTGAAAAAGAGAGGGGCAGGCCTGTGTAGAGTGCGCGGCGCGTGTATACGTGAATCGGTGAATGCACGCCATGCCGCCGTTGCTGTTGCCGCTGCCGCCACGAGAGAAAAGAGTGTATGCTGCACACACATATATATACACATGCGCGTTATATACATAGGTAGTGGAAGCCGGTCTGGAGAGAGAGAGAGAGAGAGAGGGTCGGGTTTTCTCATTCCTTCGGGGAGCCTCTCGTCTACACGCTCTCTCGACGCAGTCAGTGTTCCCGACGGCAGCTCGGCCCGCACACGCGAATGCTCGTGAGACAGAGAGAGAGTGTCAGTGCCGCCGCCGCCGCCGCTGCTTTATACCAGACGACGACGGTTCTCCTCTCGGTTCCTCCTCGCCGCGGCACTTTTTCACCGTGCACACATTTTTTCCCTTACTTTTCGCTTTGTTTCTCATCCCTTCTAGCACTTTTCCATAACGATTATTCTCACACATGATACATTGCAGTGTTTATATCGCGTGTGGTGTGTTAACATGGTGTCGTTACTTTTGGGATGATCGGAGAGAGAGAGTGTGAAGAGCTGATCAAGTTTATACAAGATACAGTGCGTTGTGTATTGTTTTTCTCTCACCCCTATTTTTCGTCGTTGCGCGCGCGCGGACAAGCAGCGACATTCGCATGGTGCACAGCAGCAAGGGGACGTCGAGTCAGACCGGAGCAGCACACCAGTTCCTTATCGACAAAACTCCGGGAAAAGTGTACATGTACATCGTCCACGCGCTGTAGTTTTAGAGTAGTTCTTTCTGTATCATAATGTATGCATGGCGATAGAGTGAAAATTGTTGGGCGCATAAAGAGAGGTTATATATCGGTTGCGGAAGAGGTTGGAGAACTCGCGCGCTCGCGGAGATTGTTGCGCTCGCTCTCGGCTTTAGATATAGATTTCATAGGCTTTTTGCGGTGTGAGCTGCAGCAGCCCCGAGAGAGAGAGAGAGAGAGAGAGAGAGAAGTGCAGCACAGCGGAGTGAACGGCGCGCTCTTGAGAGAGAGTAGTGGTTGAGTATAGTGTATGCAGACTTGGTTTGGTGTGCAGTTATCCGGGACCCCGTGAGAGAGAGAGAGAGAGAGAGAGAGAAGACGAAGGAAGAAAATATTTTTCGTGGCACAATAGAAGCCGAGGTGTCGCCTGGTTGTTATACCCTCGACGAGTGTCTGGCTGCCTGCGGAGTGATGCGCGAGGGATATCCTTCTTCGGCTCACCCTCCTGCTCCATAATCGAAAGGTGAGTTGTTAAGTGGCTGCATTGTAGCTTTTTGGTGAACGATAATATAACCTGGAGTCTCGTAGGTGGAGAAATCGGTTGCACCTCGTGTGCGCAGTGTTTCACTCTCGCAACTACTGGAAATGTATACTGTGCACGAATGTAACGGCAATTTATATATATATATATATACGTGTTTGTTGATGATTGTTATTCCGTCGCTTTTTGCCGATTTCACTCGGCATTACAATCGTTAAGACCCCGGGAATGCCAGAGAAATTTATGGTGTGTGTATATATATACATATATGCCCATTTTGCAATAAGACTCTCGTGAAAGTGTATACATTGCGTGGGTTTTAAAATACATACATTATACAGCGCGAATGCATTTATCGGATTACTCGTGGCAAATGTATTTGGCTTTAATCTTGCGCGCTTTATTCGCTGTCATGCGGACCGTAACCGTGTTATATAGTGGACTCGTTTGTTTGTAAATAAACAGCTGATATAAAAATATTTGGCCAATTGCGAAATCCTATACGATCAATTGAAAAAATCGACTTTTAATTGGCACGTTCGTTATTTGGAGCTGATTGACTCTTGAAATATAATACGTATACTTTTATAGATTGGTTATTTATTATAATTTAAATATTAATGTTTAATTATTAATGTCATTGTAAAACAGTAAGCAAATGTTTATAATCATATTTTGAAATTAATCACGGTATGCTTATTTTAGTTATAAAGCTAGAGATAATAATTTACTTTACATGGGTGTACAGGTCATGAATAATTGTTGTTGCTAATTAAAATATTTTAATAATAAATTGTCGTATTCAAGGCTTTTTCTATTTGACACGTGAATACGTAATTATGTAACATTTGACTTCTAAATAAATTACTATCGTACAAGCTCGCGTATTATACAATAATTTACAAGTCTCTTCTTCAAAGCGATTTAAATAATTTATGAATAATAATATGCGTATAAAAGATAATAATAGAGACCTAATTATAAACAACTGATCGCATCGAGCATTTTTATACGCACAATTAGAGAACAATTCGTTTCCACTGGTATAGCAGTCTATATTGCCTCAAAATTACCGATTAATTAATTGTGCACACTTTTCATCGATTAAGCGTCAATCGAAATGCCGGTATAAAAAGATAGTAATCGACCCAGTGACCGACTTTAACGCTCTGACGTGCGAAAATCCCCAATAAAGAAGGAAATAGAAAAAAAAGGAAAGCTGTCGATTGATTGCAGAAATCGCATACTGCCTTTGTCATATGAAATTAAAATTCTTGCGAAATCGGAGAAAATTAATTAAATTGATTTTCTTGACATTGAGTCGGGTGTACAAAAGAGATCGGGAGTTATTAAACCGTTTCCAATTATGAGCACGCATCAATTATTTCTTAATTAATTTAATTGAATTTAAATAATACTAAGCCTAATAGACTAGACTTATTCATGCTTGAAATATAATAATTAATGTATACATTTTTTAATACCTGTACATCTCATTAATGTATACTTTCGAATCATATAACATATAGTCTTAATTAAGCATTGTAAATATTCTAGATACATATACAGTATTTATTAATTTAAATCCGATTGAATCGTGAAGTAAAAAGAATCCATAAATTAACTCGATCTTGTTCGTCGAGTATAATAAAATTAAAAACTCCCAGAAACTACCTCGAGAGTATACAAAAAGTTTTCCTTTACGATTCTCCGTTAAAATTTCGAGATAATAGCTTCAATTATATGTATAAGCCATGTTTTCGAGCGTTACAGATACACACGAATAACAGGTTTTTATAAAAGAAAATAATCGTTGTAAAATTGCTTTAGGTTTTTGTAATGCAATGTACAATTATTTGGGTAAAAAAAAGATGCTTTTGAAATTAGCATAGAAATAGGCGGTCGAAGGACGAGAAAATCACGACAGTTATTTCTAAATTTTTTCGAGTAAACTTTCAAGTAATGCATTCGTAAACGCTCCGAGAATAAAAGCTTGCGACACGCATCCACATAAACAATTGTCCTTAGCATCGTACAAAAGAGTGAATTACGTTCTACCAGAGAAATCTTCTTTCCCATCGAACTAAAAGTTCCAAGCCGCGATCGTCGAACAATCTGGCATTCAACCGCATCGCAGACACTCCCCCACGCCTGCAACACAAAACCGTACAGACAGACAACACACACGTGCTGCTCGAGTGTTTGCAAAATCCTTAAAAAACCTCTCTCTCTCTCTCTCTCTCTCTCGCATGTGTGCACCAGAGTTGCAGTGTGCAAAAGCTCCCCCGTCTTGCTTAGGGCGTCGAGCAAAAACTCCCGAGAGAGAGAAAGAGTCGTTGGCATGGTTGCTGCTTCAACACTGCACGCGCAAGAGAGAGAGAGAGAGTCGAGTTTAAAAGGCCTGGCTGCTCTCCGCAAGTGCAGCCCTTAGTCGGCCACCGACTCTACTCTCTCACACGCACACACCCATCTTACGCATGCATACAGAAACTATATGTTGAAGAGGGATGGCTGAGTGGGGTGGGGTGGGGGGGACTCGAAAGGCAGAGGGAGTCGTTCGACAAGTTCGCGAGTGACGTCAGCGCGCCGGCCATTTTCGCCGGGTACACTGTATACAGAAGTACACGCGCTGCACCTCTCTCTCTCCCCTCGTTCGTTTATATACCTATATATAAACCTGCAGATCAGGCAGAATGTGTGTGTGTGTGTCCTGTTTGTTTCACCACGGAGGAAGAGAGCGAGGGGGCGTGCGACAGGTGTGCAATGCGAAAAGGGACTCTAGCTGCGGGTTATTGTATATATATTCGGGTAGGAGGACGAGAACTTTTGGATTGCGCACTCGATTCTTCTATTATTATGCGGGTGCGAGTGAATTCGGACCTCTGCAGGTATATATCCTGCCGTACGTTGGCCGTTGTGCTCGATATTTTGCTAGTCCCCCGAAGCATAAGAATATTGAGAATGTGGTATAGTTCGATTTGCGGACTGCAGGAATCTTATATTTGATTATGAAAAATTAGCGGGATTACTTTGGAATGTTTCGATGGTAAACATGAGATTATACATATAGGCAAATATTTGTACAGATTTGCTCTTCGGTTATTTCCTGAACTGTTCATGGCTATACGTTAAATACTAGCATCATTTGTGTGTAACTGTATATGAAATAATTTTGAATATAAATTAATAACCTTTCGCCGAGTTTAACAATCCAAAAACACGAGAAAGAAGGCTACCTATATAGTTTGATATCGTCCGTTATCATCATCGCACGTATACGCATTACATATATTAAGTCGTATCATAGTGATAATAACAACGAATTAAAAAAAAGGCACGTGATGTATTCATTGAGCTTTGAGATAAAAACTTTTAATCTACGCCTCGAGCACACTATTGACGTATTGTTTTAATATGCACTGCAAACATTTCTATCCCGCTCATTGTAAGGGGATAAAAACCGATAGTATTTGTGCACTCCTATCTGCTTTTAAAAATACGGAGACTATTTGCATAATTTTTGTAATCTCGTGGTTTTAACTTTTCTCTCGCGTGAAAGTTTCTTTATTTCGGTATATACTCACCGAGAGTCTTTCTAACGCAGCCAAAAGATAAACATAAATCTTATCCTCTCCTCTCCCTTAACGAAATTTGATTTTACGAGAGTAGCTTAAAATTAAATGAGCGCCTATGGAAAGAGATCGTTCTCTTTGACCCGTAACACACTCGAAAGTCTGCTTCTAGGCGCGGACGCTTTTATACCCGCTATATCATCTATTTCGAGATGCTATTACGTAAACGCAACATTATGCCATAATGCTTTCTTTTTCGGAGGATAGAGTAAACAAACTATGGTGGATTGACTGATGTACCTATCGCGATAAAGACAAAGATGTATATGCTTGAATTTTAAACGGATTTATTACTTGTTGTTTTAATATTTATAAATGAATTCTATGTATAAAATTACACAAAAATAATATGCGTTATATGCAATCAAAATTTTGATTAAATACTTTTAAAATGCTTTACTCAATATTTTTCAAATATTTGCTCGTGGATTCCCTTATATATTCCTCAACATGTATGATAATTCCATCAGACATCCTATCAAAAAAAAAAAATATATAGCTCATAAATGACATAGCAACGTAGATGCACTTTAAAGTTCTTTATATCCCTACCATCTGCAATCGAGAAACTCGGTCGAACGTCTAATACGTGCGCGCTTATAGAGGAGTAGCTTTCACGGCCCATGAACGCGCTCACCAGCAAATAATGAGCGCGAGCTGACTCGCTCTCCCGCGTGCCATTGGCATCACAATGCACCAGCAGCAGCAACAACATCAACGGTGCATCAGCGAGCAAGAGAAATAGATGTTCCTCGCTGTATAACCACGCGCGCGACACGTAACCCGCGGCAAACTTACGAAACCTCATCTATATAGCACCGAAAATACACACGCGCGACGCGACGTTCCTCGTAATATACATATATCGCAGTCCTGCCTCAAGCCGCGGCGACTGTACGTTCTTTCTCCCCTTCGTCATCGAGTGTGATTCACTCGTCGTCTACCAGAAAACGCAACTACAAATATGTGTGTGTGTACAGCTCACGCGGTAATTGCAGAGAGTGTAAAAAGTAAAATGCGTGTGTGCGTTCGGGGAGAAGGGTGTATTATAAGCGAGATGGGTGAATCATAGGCGACTGCGCACGAAAGCCGTTTGGGCTATTGCTATACTTTCGGGAAATGTATATCTGGGAAGATAAGCATTGGGAAATCGTGAGTCGCGCGCTGGAAATGCGCGGGGCTAGAATCGAGGAGGAATGAGATTGTGTGTATAAGCGATTTTTTTAAGACCTCCAAACGTGTATTACACGCTTCATTCTGCCTTCATTGCCCGATTCTGCAAGCTCTCAAGGTGAAAAAAAAGAGTGCCTTTTTCACGTGTGTCGTTAGAATTTTTATGGACTAGTTTTCCTGCTCGAACAAAATTTGCTTCACTAATTTCTTTCCCGACTCTGACTCAGCCGACACTCGCGTATATATGTAAAAGCTCTTTAGTTATACCTAAAGGAATTATAAATTTATCAGATTTAGCTTTCATATGCATATGTCCAAAATGCGCATCGCGGAGCTACAGTAAACAAATTCGGATTTGAATAGATTAGATTTAAATTTTAAAAAAGCTATTTCTGTAGTTTTGCAATATCGCCGCGCGTGTCCTTGACAACGGGGCAATTTTATATTCCGTTGGAAAACTAAAATGATCTGCGTTTGATTTTTTTACGAATGTATATGTCACGTCTCGGTTTCTTATAAGCCGCTATACAAAGGAATCGATGTTCTTTGTGACTGTTGTGAAATATCGATTGCAAAGAGTCGCAATAGAATGTTGTATATATAGGCGCTGCAGGCGCCGTTGTTCCTGGCAAGGACCAGATGTTGCGGGAAATTATATGTGCCAGTTTATTTTTTTTCTTTTTTTTTACTATCAAATGCAGTAAAATCGCATACGAAAAATATGCAATAACCGTTAAAATAATAGTGGCTGCAGCATTTCTTGAAAAAAATTCTATTCCGTCAATATTTAGTCGAATTTTTATATAATAAGTCTATCGTTTTATTAAAAATAGTTTTGTATTCGTATAGACATGTTTTGCAATGATATTACCTATATAGCGAATGTCACGTGACGTACCATGTGCTCTCGAAATTAGAACAAGTGTAAAATAACTGGAAATTCCGCAAAAATCGGTCCTCCTCCGTTCGAAAACCAATGTATCATATACATTATTTTTCTATAGTGAAATTCAAATCATAGCTGTGAAATCCACTGGAAAAATAGTGTATATACACCGATTATCGAGCAGTGGACCAATTTACAGAGTGAAATCACCTAATCTTGTCACGTATCAACAGCTTCTGTCCATCGTTTTAAAAAGATGGTAAATCATTCTTGTCCCGTGCTAAAAAAATTTCAAAAAGATGACAGATATATAAACTAAATAATGTCACCGTCTTCTTCGCTGCCACATCACTTTTCCAACATTTTCTCCGTTTCCCATCGCTCCCGTTTCTCACTATCTCCATTCTCCATCCCGTTTTTTCGTAGGAGTAAAGTGTTTCAGCTCCGACGACGTCGATGAGATCTGACTGTAGACTCGTAAAACGACCACTCGAAAAGATGCATCGGAACGCAAGCGCTTACGAGGAGGTTGAGCGATTTGTATTCTTTAGAGCTCTGCACCTCGAGAGACGAAACGACTCGCGCATTGCGGTTGGCGCGGTATATATCTCGTGCAAAGGTGTGTATATATAACGGAGGCGCGAGTCGCGAGGAGCGAGCAAGAATTTTCTCATCGTAAAAATGCGCACGATTGTATACGCGGAGGACGAGATTCGACGTGCGAATATCGCGTATACAAGCTCTCTCGGAGAAAGTTTTTCACTCTTTAGAGACGAATTATTCCGGGGGATTTTCACTTCTGGCCGCAGGAGCTCGACTTCAAATTGCATGGCAAATTATAGATTGCGAAGTGGGAGTATTAATTTGATTGAAGAAACGATTGCTTTGATGATTATGTGCTGCTGTTGGTGAATTTCAAATTTCGAATTTCCTCGCCCCGAGAAATATCTACTGCAGCTTTTTTATGTCTTTTTCATCCATTAATCATTTACGGTATAAAATTTTAATTCATTAACATATTTTTATTTTTGTTCTTTTACACTGTACATTTGTCTTGCAATTGAGTGTATTCTATAGGTCAAAAAGATATAAAAACTAAGAATTAAGTTATAACCGTCGTCTAACCTTTTTTTCTTTTCTTTTGTCTATCTTATCATGAGCAAAATTATAAGTGATCACGAAGATAAGTGAAATCAAAATGTTTAGTTCAATAGCTATAACTTCTTCAGCTATAGCAAGTAACAACTATAAAAACAGATCACTTGTTGATTTGTATAATATTCTTTATTATTATATAAGAAAGTTCTTTACTCAACATTAATATTAAAGAAAGAGCTACCGCCGTTTCATTCTTCAAAGTTTGTTGTCTTTTGAATATTTCAAATTAAAATTTTATTTTTCAGTTTTATAGCTAAATTGGTTTAGCTAATTTTAGCTACTTAACAGTTGCTTAAATACATATTTTACTAAACTACTAAACGATTACTGTCACATACCTCATGCTCCCTTAATTGCATTGTTCTTTTCAACAGCTGGTCTCGAAGAATCGTAGCTGCTTACGCTTGGATCCGTTCATTAATGATTCACATTGTACTATATATTAACGATTTCCGACATAAGTAAGCTTGTGATCGGTACAAATTAGTATTGCTCTGGTAACGAGTAAATCCAAGTACTTTCTCAGCGCGAAACATTCGTTTCACAATTCAATTCATGATAAATTATATAACTTTATTATAAGCATTAAATTCATCAACATCTCCGTGAAAGTCGTATTGTGAGCACTTTATATCGAAGGCCGTTATAGCCTAATAATAAGTTTGAAAGATAAAAATTTTATGGTTCATAATTGAATAAAAATTTGTGATAGAAAAAAAAAAAGTAACGGATACCGTTATGTGCTAGAATGTGCAGGCTTTCTTGCTGATAAAACGAACGTACGCAAAAATCGGTCTCCTCGTATACTCGATCGCGCAGTCTCCAACAATTAGGCTCCTATATCTTATATCTGACTGTCTCTGGATGATGCCGGGAAGCCTCGCGATCACCACGAGAAAAAAAAAAGAAGAACTCGAACGCACAGTCACAATGTGGATGAAAGAACCAGCAGATAACTTCTCCACAACCATTTTTAAATTGACGATCTCTACACTCGCGTGCGAGAGACACACCACGATACCATGCGTGTGTGTATATAGGGACAATTCAGTTGCTAGGCGGACTATATACACGATCCACGAGGCTTTGCCTCTCTTCTTCTGTCTCTCTCCCCTCCCATCTCTTTTACCATCCAGGGTGAACCTCTGCCGAGCACTCATTCTCGAATGTCACGAAAGGAGAGAGAGAGAGAGAGGCTCGACCAGCAGAGCCTGTCCTATACCTCGGCTCCCTCTCTCGTATATATATATATATACAACGTGCACAGGTATACCGTGTACTCGTATATGTATATATATACACCTATATCCTACGAAGGCGAGAGAGCTGTGTTCTCGTCGTCTGGGGGACCCTCTCCAACACACGAGCCGAGTTCAACGACAGGCTGCTGCCTCGTGCTTTTCGACTCTCTCTCTCTTTCTCTCTCACATGTGCGTGTGCACAGGACCCATAATACAAGTACACGTGCACAGACTCTTTCTCTCTCATCCACGCATGCTGAAGAAGAAGAAGGAGGTAGAGAGAAGAAGAGAATGCAGCATGTTGAGCGCACTTGTACGTGTGTGTGTGTGCGTGTGTGATACGTGCTATCCCCTTGTTTGTATTACCTGCGCCCACGCGGCCAGCTCTCAGGAAATGCTCGATCTCCATGAGAGCTGCTGCTGTTGCTGCTGCTGCTTCTGCCGCTGTCTGTGCGCTCTCTTCTTATTTTTTTTCTTTTTGGTCTGACCAGCTTTGTACGTATGCCTATAAGATACGGAGAAGCGGTGTAAGCTGTACAGGCCAGTTGGTTTTTTGACAGAGCCGCGAGAGAGAAGCTGAAAAATAATTATTCTGTGGGAAAGATTCTTCTCTCTATTTCTCGCTCTCTCTTTCTCTCTCTTTTAGCAGCGGTGTATCCTTTTTTGTTTGCGATGCGGATGCCAAGGCCGCCTACTTCTTATCTGTCTCCTTTGCGTGGAGGAGTGTAAAGTTTTATTCCACGTATGGGGATCTGTTCGCGAGTGGAACCAACTAAAACTAGTTGATATTGCTCGGATTTGTTTTGTGTACATGAAAATTTTGGGCGATCAGAATAGTCATCGCAGTTACATTATTGAGCTTGAGAACAATTCATAATTGGAAATTTAATTTTTAGAGTTTTGGTCTTCAAGGATCTGATATTAAAATTTGTAATATCTAAATGATGATGCTCTTCTACTTTATGATGCAGAAATTCGGGCTGGAACTTACGAAGCATAAGCTCTTTAAACTTTGTCAAGAGCTATTCTAGTTAAAGCGCTTGAAAATTTACAATTACCGTAAATTCGAAAACAGTTTAAATTGTGTTCTAGTTGAATGAATCTACACGGAGAAAAATAGTTCACTAAAAATTGCGAGAAACTTCATGAAAAATTACTATAATATTCAGCAATGGTGAGACAGAGTCGCTGTTTACTAATGTTTAGTAGACAATATAGTAAAATTGAAGTATGCTAAGTTCTAGAAAATATTATTTTAATAATTACTATACCAGTATATCAATTTTTAATTTATTTACTCTTAATTATTACTATACCAGAAGAATGTTTTTAAAAACTAAAATAAATTTTGAATTCAATATACTATATATGTTT
>UELV01118276.1:0-15950 GCA_900490015.1 Megastigmus stigmatizans | reverse complement strand
GAGAGAGAGAGAGAGAGAGAGAGAGAGAGAGAGAGAGAGAGAGAGAGAGAGAGAGAGAGAGAGAGAGAGAGAGAGAGAGAGGCTAGTAGAAAGGCAATATCGCGCTCTGACCTCCTATACTGCAACTACTTCTACTACTGCTGCCACCCCCCGTTGGCGTCCGCAGCAACGCCTGGCGCAGCAACTTGCGTAACGCCTTTTTATTTTTCACGGGGACTTGCATCATTACGCACCGGCTGTATACGGTTTTCTCCTAGTAGTTATTATATATATATATATATATATAGGTAGCTGCGGGGCATGTGGCTAGATTTATCGTGAGAAGTGTTTACGAGCCAAAATATTGGGGAATAATGCGCTCTGCTATTGCGTAAACTGAATTCCTTTATTGACGTGTACAATGGGAATACATCATGCTTTGTTTTATTGTTATGTTACGGTATGATACAAAAATCAAAAGATTTCCAAATGCAGTTTAATTATATTAATTTTGGAGTCAATTTTATTAATTTATTTCTTTTCTAAATCTATTTTATAGCATTTCTAAAAAGCAGACTTGAAATTGTTCATTTTTTCTAAACATATAACTCTAATCATTACTTAACGCTCCCCTTTATCAAGCGGGACAACTTATAATTGAAAAAATCTGTACTTAAAAGTTTGCAAGGACTTTTCAGTGCATTCGACACTGTACAGTACCCAAACTGCTCCCTGCATAATTTATCGCACAAAAAAATATTTGCTATACAAGTCACATTCCATCAAATCAATATCGAGAAAGTGGAGCCAGAGAATAATTGAATAACCTTGAAACGCGCGTAACGCGGCAAAGGGCATTATTAAAATACATCGACAAATGGGCCACGTACATATATGTACATAATAGACAGTGAGTGAAAGGCAGCGCGACGGTACACAAAACACGCGCACACAGAGAAATTTTTTCGCTGAACCTCCCTCGCGTTCGCGCGGCGACACAACACAATCGATGTGCCTCGACACAATACATCGATCGCCGATGACCTTGTAGCTCCTGTCTCTCGACTCCGTTATACATTCTTACAGCTTGTTCCCCAAACACGAGCACATCGACGCGGCATTATAAGCCGACCAAAGAGAGAGAGAGAGAGAGAGAGAGAGAGAGAAAGTTAGGAGCCCCGCATGAACAACGCGCGCGCGTATATAAAATGACTAATGATGCCAAAGCCTCTCGCGCGTATATATATATATATATAAGCCGGGGTGCAAAGTGAAGCGCGCGCGCGGGGGCCATTGATTCGTGGATGCATAAGTGACACGTCTATCGGCTACCGAGAGCCACCAGTCATGCTGAGGTTTTAACTCTTCGCCGCTGTGCCACCGCCGCAGCCACCGCCACTGCCACCTACGCCGCCGCCGACGACAACTATACGACGACGAGGTGAACCCCAAACTCGACTCAACGACCTATACACCGAAAGAGAGAGGATGATAAACGGTCTCGCGGCTATAGGCCTTTAACAGAAGCTTATCCCACTGTTATCTGCTCGACGCGCCGACTTTTCAGTCTGATTTCGTCTGCTAGCTCTTTCTTTCTTTCCGTTTTCGTTTGTTCGCCCGCGACGCGCCGCGGCTCTCTTATTTAATTCGACAAACGCTCGACGCAGGAAACCAGAGTTTGGATATGTGTATAATATGGACAGATTGTCTGTTCGTGACGGTGTGTGTGTGTACATATGTGAATGAGATCGAGCATTAATTTTATTTTTAATGCCGCATCAGAGATTTATTTCTTTATCAAATTAATCACGCGTACCTAATAAATCATTGATTTTTCAATTGTACTGCTTCTTCATTTTTTCTTTTTAATTTGTATAACTTTATTCACTGTGTTATTGGCAAGATCATGCTCCCTCGATCTTTTCAAGCATCGTTTGCCAGCGATGACATTCGCTATTCTGATATTCGTAAATAGGAAAAGCTTAATATAGTTTTAAGCAGTATCATTAACAACGTTAGAAATTAATGAAATTGCTAATAAAATTTTCATAGACATCGTGTATTTTTAGTTATTGAAAATGGATGATATCAAGAATATCAATATTAATTAAGAGCGTAAGTATCTAATATTTTCTTATTTTATGTAATTAGGTATTTTCTTACATCAATATTTGAACGTAGATGGGTATTTTAATTCACTCAATTTCAATTTTAAGTATAATTAGAATGTAAATATATGTATTATTTTCAGTAATATTAAAAGTACGAAATTCTAAATAAAATTTAGCTTCGTGTATAATCAATAATGCCTTTATAATTGTATAAAATGGCAATAAACCATCGTGCATCGCTGTTCCTTTATAGACTATCTACACATCATATTTCAAGCGGTAACACGACCAATTCAACAAGTTCCCTAACCCACTTATCCATGCGTTCATTTTTTATCGTCCGCCCATATCCAAAAAAAAGAGCAAGCCAAAGAAAACAAGAAAAGCCGAGCAAATTAGTCAAGTCCACCTTCATTCATTACCTTTGTTCGATCCATCAGATCTAATACGCACGTGTATATCGGCTTCGCATTCCCTCTCACACACACATACACACACAGACACACACACCCGGTCGAACAGACGGTCAATGAGTTTCGCGTCCTCCGTAGAGTATCTATATGTATTTCTCTCTCCCCCGCCTCGTGCCGTTTGCCCGTTAAGGCGAGAGAGCCGGCATGCACGTATATACACTCGATATCGAGCTCAGCGCGACTACCTTGAAGGTTTCCCGGTGCATTAATCATTATCCGTAAAACAATATAGATAATTAATACGCGCTTTAACATAATTGGAAACGTACTAACGTACACTCATACACGATGCTCTCTCTCTCTCTCTCTCTCTCTCTCTCTCTCTCTGTCTGTCTTTCTCTCGTCTGTATAGTAATGGAAATGGTGTATATATGTGTGTATAAGAAGAGGACTGGAGCTCTGGCGTATATGCATTCGCCGGCGCTCGCAGCCTTCCTCGATCTATCATTCCCGCGAGTGGTATAAATGCTGTATGGAAGATTCATATGTGTATGTATATATATATATATATATATATATCTTGCCCGAGTGAGCTCGCGCGATTTATAAGATTAACTGTGCTATGATTTCAACGGACGTTTGGAATAGACAATTATTATTTTGCTAGGATTACGAGCCCCGTGTTTTTGCCCGATGGTTATAGAAATTAATTGGAATTATGTGCTTTGAGCTGCTTTGTTTCAGACCATTTTTCTCGAAGATTATATGAAAATGTGCACATGCGCATGCGAATATAAGTTTGATGATTGCTGATTTCGATAGCTGTTATTGTATTAAATTGTATGTTAAATTTATAACACATTTTTATGGCTGAATTAAGAGGCATATTTTAATTATAATTTTATAATATAAGATGATTAATTTGAATGAATAAATGACAAACAGTTTAAATACTGATTTGGATACAGCTACGTTCTATTCAAATTATGAGTCGGCAGATGCATTTAAAATGCACAAGTTAAATTAACTATGAAAAGTATTCTTGCTTAATATAAAAACATTTGTGAGGAAAAAAAAGTGTGTGCGCGATATTAAAACGTTACAGAATCCAATCAACGTCTCTATTTCGCTATTCGAGATCCGAAAATTGGGTTGAAGCACCACCATTGGAAAGATTAATGTTCGCACTAATTAGTCTTAGGGTCCGAGCAGACGAGAGTCTTTCACCATTAGCTGCCTTGTGATTTTTGCTATGACAAATAGCATCGAGACTAAATGAAACGAGAATTAAAATTTTTTTGCAATCAAGCTATACACGCATAACACACGTTGGCGAAATTCTAATAATTTCACATAACAAGAAATAAGGGAACACAGAATCCTGTTTCGCGATAACTATAATTTTTCTGAAGTTTTTATAAAATTAATAGATTGCAAGTGATCAATAAACTGCGAGTGATTAAAGAACCAGTTTTCGTAGCGGGGCGTATAGAGTACAAAAGGTGATATTTACTGAATAGCTGAGCAGGTTGATCTAAACCGGTTATCAGTCAGGGATACGAGAAGGTTTGTTTACGTGTGTTAACATGGCGTCGGCCTGTCTTTTCCTTCCCCCACTACTCGCGCGGAATGGTTGATTTATAGGCGGAGCATCTGACACTAGACACCACCCCCGACTTTCCACAGCTGTTTCAAGCTGTCGTGGATATCGTAAGCGTAAATCACGTGCCACCGATCGCAGCGCCGCCTGCGCAGAAAGTGAGAAAGATAATTGACGAGCTGTCCGTCGACAATGAAATTTTCAGTGTAAGGGAGTGTTGTATTCGTCGTTGGTAAAGAAGATTTCTACATCATTTACGATCAAAATCATAGTGATCATTTTGATCAACGCATAACATGAAAGTATGCATTTTTATCAAGACTAGGTAACAAAGGCGACGTTGTAATGATTTATCGAGAAGTCATTTAAAAGATGTGTTTGCTTACATGATAATGTGGGTATTCTACATTTTTAAATGACATGTAAAATGTTAGTTGAAAAATATAGCAAAATTTCATTATAAACGCTGAATAAATCTTTCTTTAAATTTTAGTGTTTAGATTTTTTTTTCCATCCTGTCAAAGGTGCATTGCAGAAAAAAACTTTTTACAAACAATTTCATAATCATGATTGCACTAACATTCTTCTCTAGTAAATTTGTATTATCACAATAGTAATTTTCAAATACGTTGTTCGTATATCATTACAAAAAGGTTAAAATAAAAATATGTAAAATCTGAGTGTAACACTGGAAGCTGTGAGTGATAAAAAAGGTATATGGCAACTATCAAAATCTACAACAACATATACCAAATGATCTGAACGAAAGTACTGATTAATAGTAAGCAAACTATCAACGGTAAACTAAAAAAATTATAAAATCTAATTCCTCTGTTATTAACTATGTTTTTTTTTTATGAGCCAAAATTCAAAGAGTTTTTAAGTAGATTTAAGTGTTAGTTTTTGATTATGTATGTAACAGTCTATGCATGTACTTCTATAGGTTTTACTAACGTAAATAAGTAAATAAATAAGTTGTAAAATACTAAAATTAGTAAACAATAATTTTTCCAATAAAATCCTAGTACATTACCTATTTACATATAATTTAAATTGTTGTAATTGTTTTTATTTTAATTCTTGTCAACTAAAACCAATATTATATATTTTTTTTAATTTTCTCAAAATGAAGTTTAGAACATTAACCATACTACTGACGTAAGGTCAGGGAGTAGCTTAAGCGTCAAGTTACGTGGAGCGGGTTTTAAATAAATTAAACTCTTTATTTTGATTTTTAACAAAAAAAACACCTCGATAGAGCACTGTAGTGTTAGTTTGCGATTGTTTCGACGGTTTCGCGCGTCATCGAAATAAATTACTACCCGACGATTTCCGGATTGCCCTTTTTTTTTACTCAGGCTTACCCGTCTGACTATCTCGCAACTTCGCTTCCCTGACGCACGAGTGGAAGGGCCGCTTTGAGCGAGGGAAGTATCGGTTCCTTTTTGCCTGGGCGAGTGCTCACTCGGCCCTTGGCAAGGACGTCAGTTGCGAGTCTTGCCTGTGCGATGGAGTCGCGACTTGGCAGGAGCCGTTTTACGGGTAAGATGCTGGGCCTGAGCGAGTAGCGCTCTGGCAGCGTTCCCAAGTCGAAAAAGGTCCCGTTTGCGTGAGAGTCGCGCTTTTTAAACGCTCTGATTTCTCGCGCCGCGAGCAGTGATTGGCCGCCGATATGCCACGTAAGCAGTCTGACATGTTAGGCTGCTCATTGCATTGAGCGGTCAGAGAAGAAGGAGGGGAGAGCGATCGGCTTTTGCTCCGAGCATTGAAAAAAAAAGATGAACGTTAATAAAATTTGATAGTCTTTTTACGTGACTGAGAAAACGGCGTATATATAGAATGATATCGTATATACGCGCGTACGTTACTACGTGTATTTTTTTTGGTATATTGTTATCTTACATTCGCATAATTACACAACACTGCACAAAAATAAAAGAAAAAAGAATAGTGCAATAAGCTTTTTGCGATTTCGACGCATATAAAAGAAGAACAACGAATTTATCCCTAAAAGTTCAATTAATGGAACGAGAGAAGGGTGCATCCCGGATCATTTTTGAATTCATTGATCAATCAACATAAGAGCGAGGCGGCGTGCACACGCGGCACTCGGTGCGAAGGTCATCAGAGAATTGACCGGGGCCAATCTCTGGGATCAGTTCGCCTAATAGAAACTTCAGCCGGGAACTTGGCAGCATCTGCGAGAAGAGCTTGTATATACACGCGCTATACAGAACTAATCCTCCCTCTCTCTCTCTCTCTCTCTCTCTCTCTCTCTCTCTCTCTTTCAAGGCTCGAAAGAATAAGGGGAAAAAATAAGAGATATATATATCGGCAGAGAGCTGCTGCGGAGCTCGCGCGCGCGTTGTTGACGCCCGAAACGTCGTGCGATCGATCTTCGTCAGGCTTGATTTCTGCAGCGCTACACAATCGTCCAACAAATAGAATCGTACATGGGACGTCCGAGCTGCTCTACCGAGCTGCCTCTCTATATATACGCTATTTTCCAAAGATATCCACGGCGATCGCTTTTCCTTGTCAACGCGCGCAGAATATGTGCCTATATAGGTACGCGCCATTGTGCACATGGCGGAGAAAAGTCGACCCCCGAAGTGGCGTGTATAAAAAGGGAAAAATAGAGGCGCTGATCCCGAAATTTAGAGATCAAAAAAGAAAGAAAAAAAATCAAAACCCGACCCGACCCGACGTTTGTGTAAGTACGGCTCAATTCTCGCGATTTAAAAGACAACTTAAGGTTATAGATGTGTAAGCTGGTGTGCGTATATATATATAGTAAAGGCGCGCGAAAGAGAGAAAGAGAGAGAGGCGTATATATACCGGTGAGGAGGAACGAGTTTATCGGTTCGAGCGATCGGCCGCGGGTGCATGATTGATACTCCGTTCCGGTATTGTTAGCACGTGTATTTACCGACGCGAGAGCCGCCACTACCGACCGCAGACGTTTTAATTAAAATATACTTACACAGAGCCGCGAGAGAGACGAGCTCTCACTCGGTTTGTCGCGGTCTCGCGCCAGCCAACTTCCCTTAGCTCGCGTGTCTCTCTCTCTCTCTCTTTTCGTGTTTGTGTATCATGAAAGTAGTTTGGAATGCGCTGTAGACGAGTGTTTTGTTCTTGTAACGAGCCCATCCTATTTGCCAGCGAGCTATGGATAAATGCTTCACTGTGAAAAAAGAAAAGTTGGGATTTGATTCTCCTCCGTTGTCTTAACCTGCCAACAAACGGTAGTGGCTACTTGGATTTTGCACAAGTCTGTGGACTATATTCTGTAGTTTTTTGTGTCCACGTGTGGAATTCGGTCGTATTTGACGTCTAGGTGCAAAGGGTCACTAATGATGGCGTCCAGGTGATGCGTTCCATAGTTTTTGTGTCTAGGTATGGAATCTGGATGTATGCAAAGTTTAGGTGCACAGGGTCACCGATGATGATATCTAAGTAGTGCGCTCCGTATTGTTTCATATAATATGTAGGTAGGAGGTCGGCAATTAAACGCATAAAACTATACGGAGCGCGCGATCTGGACATTACCATCGGCGGCTATATACAGCTAAACATCGAATGCGACCGAATTCCACACGTAGACACAAAAAGAAACTATGGAGCGCATTACCTGGGTACCATCATCGGCGACCCTATACACTTAGAGTCGCATAAATCCGGAATGTGGACTTAGACACAAAGAACTACAGAATGCAGTTTACAGACTTTTTTCCGTGTAGTTTTCTTTATTTTTTTTGGGAAATATTGTTGGCTTATTGCTGGATTCTCAAAACTCAAAACTCAGTTAGCGCAGCTTAGTGAGTACAGGCCGAAGTAACCACACGGCAAATCCAAGGGTGTTAAAATAACACGTTTATGTCATACAGATTTTACGCAGTTGGATGTGTGTTATTCATATTAAACATAGGCAACTAGTGCCTATAAGACCTAGTGTGTTAAATCTGTGACACAACGCGTACTTTTACACATTCGCAATTTGCAGTGCACTGCCGATTTTGCAGGTTAAGTCAATGGAGATTCAAAGTACATATAACTTGATACGCTTTACTTGGAGAATTAAGTTATGGTTACTCACAGTAAACAGTAATCCCAGCTTTTATTTATTCTCATCTCTAAGGTATAATGTATACTAAAACGAATTTTAATCAGACAAATGCACGAGGAACATCTATTTTTCTAAACTAGAATCAATGATGGAATTTTCATCAATTCAAATTTAGAGAGTAGAAATGCATAGAATACTGGAATTTGCAACTTCTTGGTTTCTGATATACGCGATCCGTAGACTTGATGGGAATACATTATCTTGGAATTTGACAGAAATGATCATTGCAACAATGTATTTGCAATATCCTCCTTTTGTAAAATTATTGAACTCAATCAAAAATATTCCAAATTCACTACTTACATTTTTGACAATGTTAGATGAAACCCGTTTTTCGTATAGAATTGAATTTCATGATTAGAATTTTCCAATCGTATTTCCTGTGCATATACGTCCTGAAATATTTATAATTGAAATAGAATTATAAGCATTATTGACTAATGGACTGTTGAACATAATATTTATTATTTCGGGTATAATTTATTCCAATGCTCAACACTGAATGAATTATAACATAATTTGGTACAATCATTTAAATAACGTTGATCTATGTATAATTCTGGAGGAACTGGAGTTGACGAGTCAAATAGTAAAGGAAACTGCAGAATAGACCCATCCAAACTAGCATCGTTAAAAAGTTCAGTTTTCATATCACGTACAGCATATATATGTACATATACGCGCTTATCCTGTTCAACATACTTATACACGGCGCACACACACACACACACTTACACAGTTCTGCAGGCGCATAATATACACGTAAACTGGATGGTGTGGCTCGGCCGTGCGGCGCAAAAGGAAGCAGTGGCAGCGCAGAAGAATGTCATAGCTAGTTGTTTCTGGGCAAGGAGGGAGGAGGAGGCCTGACACCTCCATGATGGATAGCCGCCGCCGGCCGTCGAACGCGCGCCACCGTTGCTTCTGCACCTTCCCTTCCTCGCTCCTCGCTCTCCTCTCCCTCTCTCTCTCTCTCGCTCGTCCTGCTGTTCCTGCTGCCGCTACTTCCAGGCACGCGTGTCAGGAGCTCCTCCGAGCACACACGCTTACATGTATATGTATATCTACAATATACAGCCAACCCATCGCACGCGAACTTGGGAGCTTATACGCAGCTATACTCCTCGAATACTTTTTCGATTTGCCAATTGGGAGGATCCTGTTGGCTGCGTGTGTGTGTGTGTGTGTGTGTGTGTGTGTGTGTGTGTGTGTGCGCGCGCGCGCGCGCGCGCGCAAGCGTGCGTGTGAATTATTACACGAGAACGCGAAGCCGTTTGTGCGCGGAAATCAAGATGTGTGTTCGGCCTCGTATTATTCTGACGTCTCCATTTCTTGGCTTTCATTTTGACCGCAGTGCAGGGCTGATACGGAAATCATCATGGTATATTGTGAATTTGATGATAATTGTTCCTGCGAATATGAATTTTACAGAAAATAATAGTGTAGGTTTCGATATTTGAGTTGTAATCCTTTTGGATACGGGCAAACGCGTGCAGCGAAGGAAATCTCCTTATCACCATACCCGTAATTCTAATCGATTTAATTTCCTGTTTTTCTCGCCTAGTTTAGGTGATTTAGATGCTATAAGTATAATCGAGCAGATAGAAAGAGGTCTAATATCGCAGTTTGTGATTTCATGTTTTTCGAGTACTTCGACAAATTCTAGTATCTCACCACGATTGCGCTCAATTGTGTGAAAAGTAGCAAGAATTGCAGTACTCGTTTGACTGTATCTTTAATATCTTATCTCGTTTTTCACCATTTCTGTGAGTTAGCACTAAACAGCAACTAATTAGTTTTCTTTTAATTCCAGGAAAATATCAATTGAGCACGATATACCTAGTCAATAAAAATGCAAAACTTAAAATTGCAAACGTCTCTAAACTGTCCTAACTTTTGGTTGAAAACTTCAAGTTAAAATATAAAAATATCTATATCCAAAATGGCGTCCATGTCGATAGGTCTGGGCTGTACAAAGGCAGAGTGTTACCCTATAACGTTACAGCAACGGTTTTTGAACGTTACTCCATTTTCGAACACTGTTTTAATAATTAGACATTTACTCGTTTATACGGCAACCAAGATTTACTTCTAAAATTAATAAATACTAACTATATAACTGAAAAGTAGAGTGTAAAGTATGGAAAGTACAAATATGTTTTTGAAAGAATAAAAGAGTTCGAAAACTGGTTCCCCTTGACTATACTTAAGTGTGCGAAAGCTGGCGCCGCGACGGAATTCATGGACTACTGCAGTTTTGGGTACAGTGATGGTTCAGGCATCGGTATCTTCGTCATTTGATTTTGCCACTACACTCAACGATCTCCCAAATGCTTAATAATAAAAATATAATAATAAAAACTCGTATACTACAAAGTTTGTACTCAAATATATGCAGTAGTACATATACCAGTATCTATACATGCAGCCAAGTGTGATTCGGTAACGAAATCGAACGATTTTATAAGATGTTTAATTAACACTCTAAAGAATTTCGATGATTTTTTATCACAATGCATTACAAAAAAAAACCTTAAAAGCTTTATGCCCTTGAGTTCAAAACGCCATTTTCAACCATTTTACAAAAAATACTGAAAAATAACAACGAAAATGTAAAAAAGAGAGCGGAAGATAGAGAGAGAAGCTATAGGTAATGCAGAATGGAGCCGGCGACGGGAGCGTGCTAATGGCTGCTGACGTGAAGTTTTGATGGATCGGATATACAAGCGCACGAATAAAGAGAGTCAAGTAGAGAGACTAGAAAGAGAAGGAGAAACATGCAGAGGACAGCTCTTTCTGGTTCCCGTTTACACTCTCTCTCTCTCTCTCTCTCTCTCTCTCTCTCTCTCTCTCAAAACTCAAAACAGAAAATGTACAAACGCGACGCGCCCCGATGAAGCGAGTCGAAAAGAAGGGAAGGACGGCACGTATAGAATTGGATTTGGAAAAAATGGCGAATTACGAGTCGTTAGAAGAAGGAAGGTTCTCTCGCGCGTCCGACTCGCCTCTCCCGCAGTGGCTGTGCATAACGTGCCTCCCTCATTCTCTCTTTCACCCTCTGTATGGTAAAGCTACAACGCGTATACGCGCTCTCTGCACAGACCCGTTGTCCACGTTGACGTATCTGTCCCCAAGGATGTGCACAGGGCCAAACCTACATGCGCGCATATGTATATACGTGCGGGCTCAGTGTACTACTGCATTATACACATCACACGGTATGCGCGACTCTTTCTATCGGATCATGCCGGTGGCCCTTTGGACTGTGAAGCGCCGTGAAGACTTTACACTTTATTCGATAATCTTTTACGCTTTGAGCCGTGTTTTCGATTATTTCACGAACAAATTCCCCTCCTTCTTTTTCGCTGAGCCGACGATCCCGTCACGGGGTACGGGGCTGACTCATTTTCATATATTGAACATATACTTGTGTGACGCGGAGAATGAAAGAGGAAATACCGCGAGTGCGTGTGGTTTTATAGAGAGGCTGAATGATTAATAGCGTGAAAAGTATAGTCTGTATTATTGGTATCGTTCCATCGCCGATGCACTGCATTATTTTAAGATTTAATTTGTAGCGCGTACGCTTTTTATATGCAAAATAGTCCATGGATTATTCAAAGTCTGCAAATGATGCATAACCAATACCATAGCATTTTTTCTATTTTTAAATGTAGCAGCATACAATGCAACAAGCTAATTTTAAAATTATCTTCTTGTTAATGGCACAATGATTTTTGTTCGCCAAGTCACATTCTTCTTCAACCGAATGGTCTGAAATAGCATCTCATTACTTTCATATATTCGAAACCAGTGATTACCGAAAATTAAAGAAACTGCATTCTAGTCAAGTATAAAAAATGAGCAAAAAATGAGAAGGATTATTTTACCATACACGTCTCAAATTATTTAAACTACTTATTGATTTACAGGTCCACAGCAAGGATTCTTTATCATTTTGGGGTAGGCTTTACTGGTTTGGTACAAAATTTGAACTGCTTCAATCCCGAACATTGATAGTATATAAGATAACTTTATATATCAGTACCAACTGTTATCTATAATATAGCTAAGGTTTTTCTTTTGTTGTTTTTTACGATTTCTATATAATTCCTTAACTTATTATTTTGATTCTAATGTACAAAATCGAGTTTCTCACGTCATCCAAAACTTAAATGTCGATTACTTCGTAAGCAATACTCTTAATCATTTAGCGACCGAAAAATCCGTCGCTCTTGTAAAAACGAAGAACCCACAAAAAAAAAACCCGAAAAAAATCTTTACATAGAATTCAGTATTATCAACATGACTGAGCCTCCGAACTGGTAACACAACGTCCGTTTTCGCGTGTTATGTTTCTCAGGACGAAAGCGCTCGTGACTCGGAATACGAATCCTTGGGGACAGCGTCTGTATAGCGAGGAGAGGTCGTCACAAAGTGTACGACCGTGTAAGAAGCCCACCGCGATATTCCCTGGAGACCGGCTGAGTTACCTGAGGCCTTGCTGCTCCTTCAGAGGGACCTTCCAAAAGAGGCTGGCAGGCTATACTCCTTGCCGTTGTGTATAAGCTTTTGAGGGAAAAAGCAACATTCTTTCGTTATCGACTGGCGCGACGACGCGAGCCACAGTTTTGGATATATTTTTGACGATGTTTAAAATCTTTCCTGCACATAATTAATCATTGAATTTTAAATGCCAGGGTTTTTTTTGTATCGGCTCTCGAGATAAATATGGAGAGGTCTCAACGAAACAAAAGGAAATGTATATGTGTTTATGTATGTGTGTGTGTGTGTTGGCAAAAAATTGACGTTTTCGTTATCTTCTAGGTGGTCTTCAATATCGCTACACACCAACTGCTGTCTTCTTATACAAAAATTTACATATTACTTAACGATAGATTTCTTATAATTACAATAAATTATAAAGTATAATCGTGTGAATTTTCTTCAAAACAATAGCAGAGCAGATATTAATGGATTTGTCAATTAAAAAAAATGTAATATGTTTCGCAATCGCAATTGCAGCGGCTTTTCCCCATTAGAAGTTTATTATACGACCGTGCTATTTATTCAATAACCACAGTAAATATTCTTTATTCTGTAACTATTTACTTAAACGTCAGCTTTATACTTAACTTCTTGTTATGCATAGTGCGTGGAACACATCAAATAATTACAAGCATCTACATTAAAAATATCACATACCCGATTGCTATCTAATGCGAAATATTGAGAGCCCGCAGCAGCGTAGGGCTGATTGTATAGTAGCGAATTTCAAGTGTATATATTCGCGGATGAGCCAACCGGTGCAAGAAAAGCAAAAGCAAAGAAAAAGGAAAAGAAATGTCAGCCGAAACCGGATTATATTTGCCCCATCCGGTGCAAACTTTCTCGTGTGACTTTGCGAAGAATTAATTAGCATCGAAGATTGACAGACGCATGCGCATATATATACCCGTAGGAAATCGAGATTGCTCAGGGTTCGATTCGCGCACGTACACACACACACACACACACACACACACACACACACATACACACACATATATACACGTTCACACACACAGATGCGCTCGCGAGAGACGAGAAACTATCTGCGATCTGACCCACTGAAGATTCCATGCTACTACGTGAAATGTTTCGCGGTGGGTAGCTGACGTGGCAACGGAGAAAAAATATTCCCACAATCATTTTTACGCATTTTCAGATCGAACCTGACAAACTTGATAACAATATTGAGATGAATTATCCATCAAATTATGTGCGTTTATACCACAATTTAGTATGTAGTATGGTAAAATGCCTATAGGTATATTGTATAAAATAATAATTAGTAATTATAAATACATGAATATTATTTAAATAAGAGCAGTTTATTTAATTTTAACACTTTGAGCTTGAAATGCGGGCATTATTGCCTACACTTAATTTAATGTCATTTAAATGAATTAAGAGGTAGGTCTTTGAAAGTACAGTTCATCGCTTTGTTTACATTTTCGAAACATAAGCAAGAACGATATTTCAGATATTTTCTAAGAAATATACAAAATTACATTTAATATAAAAATAAATAGTGATAATAGCAAACTTGAGGATTATCTGTCCATACGAATATCATTTGTTCATAGGAAAGTCTGTCAGTACGAATATTATTTGTTCCAAGTCTGTTTAACTGTCACAAATTGAAAACGAGATTGGAAAGGAAGATAGTGTCTTATATATTGTATTACACATTTGTTACCAAAAATGGAATACCCCTCAATTCAACATCCTCAATGTGATATACCAACTCAAATAGGTAAGTGTTCACTTTTTTCTTATAGCAAAGCATAAAGATTAAATTTAATGCAATTAACATTATTGAAGTAAACTATATAAGTAAATATAGAGATAAAAATTATCCTGTATTACCTTCTATTATTTTAGAAAACTAGTGTATATATAATTACTAATAAAGGATGCAATAATTAAATTATGATAAATAATTGTTATATGAATCTGCAAATTATACTGTTCCAAAATCAAGTCTAGCTCATTTGAAAATTTTGATATAAAATTGAAGTTCTAAAAATTGTTTTTGGGAATATATACGCAACATTCACAGATAAAATATTCTGACAGAATTTATATTTTACATTGATTTGAAACATTCGTGAATGTAATAGGTTATTTAATAATTATTAGAGACTTGAATGTATTTCTGATTTAAAAAAATTAAAATGTATACTAGTATTACCTTATAGAATCTCATGATATAAATGATATATTTTATTTTTTTATTTTTTGTATAAAATTTAATAGAGGAGTGGAGAGATGAAAATAATGAAGATAACATCGACAAAGAAAATACAGGAGATATAACTCATAAGAATCTTATAAAGAGTAAATATCTTAGTCAAAATGGTGTATAATACTTAGTGAATGGAATAACGATGTATATTTAATTTCATTTTAACTTATTTGCAGAAAGAGGCCAACGATATCTTAAGATAAAAAGAAAGCGATTAGCAGGTAAAAATGCTTTATGAATAAGTATAATAGTAAAACCGAAATTGGAAATATCTTGTAATAAATGAAAAATATTATTTCTCTAAAAACCTTACATGGTACATTAACAATTGACTAACTTTTCTTTATTTCAATTAATCAAATTAATTATTTGAATCTAAGTAAGCAAACAACTTGAATATTATTACATCATTAAACACAAATATTCTGAATGAAAAATGGTTGATCTAATATAAGAATATTGTTCTATTGAGAAATAAGGAAGTATTTGTTCATAAAAAAAGACTGCAAATACTTGAATATAATAATTGACTTCTGTATTTTTTTTTTTTATAAATTAGATGTAATTTTGGCGACAAAATATTTTAAATTCCTGGAAAAGGCCCTTCAAGAAGTGAGGCAGGCACAAAATATGGTATGCCGAACTACTGACTATAATAATGAATAATGATTAAATAGCTGGATACATTCGATACTTCATCGATGTTCATTTTACAATTTCAATGACCCTCAATATTTCCAAAAATTTTATATAACGTTTCAATTTTGTTTACAGCAGGAAGAGGGGACATTAGTTAAAAGCGAAGGAGGTAGCTGGTAGACTTCCACACGAGCATCCTCGTATACACTCGACCATTTCGTGCTTGTAGCCGGGTTACACACACACACACACACACACAGACAGAGAGTGAGAGAGAAAGAGAGAGAGAGAG
>UELV01118275.1:0-16836 GCA_900490015.1 Megastigmus stigmatizans | reverse complement strand
TTTGTGTATAGACAGGAAAAGAAAAGAAAAGAAAGAATTATATTTTTTTATGGTGTACTCACTTTTTGTTTTATTCTTGTTACCTCCGCTACTTATCTTTGTATTACAATAAAAATAAACTAGTAAAAATAAACTTATAGCCGCGAACTTTTATAATTGTATTAATCCGTCTAATTGCTGAAGAGAGTGCTGCTGTTGCTAAGAAGAGTACTGCTGGCGACAGGGCGAGAGTGCGAGATCGAATTTGATAATTTCGAGTTCCGGAGTGGACACAAACGCACATAAACACACTCACACACAAACACACACACGCACACAAACACACAAATCTTCACAAACATTTTTTAAAAATAGCATATATCGCCTCCTGGATGTTTAAAACATATTTCTATAATGATATCTGAAAACTTTTTTGTTCACCATCAAAAAGCTTTTGGATGAAGCAATAGGTAGCTATTATATGACTGTTCTACATAAGTATAGGTAAATCGCATTTATCTGTGAATTTAGCTAATTTTCTCAGTTTTCATATAGTATGTTTTCATTACATAGCAAGTTGCCATCATTAATTATTTTTATTTAGAGTCAAAACAAAACATACACTTGCATTAAAAATAGTTTTCCATAGAAAATGAAAAACTATGTATAACAGAGAAGTATTCGTTTAATAAATAATAAATATGTACGCACACACACACACACACACATATATATATATATACACATATATATATATGTGTGTGTGTGTGCGTACATATTTATTATTTATTAAACGAATACTTCTCTGTTATACATAGTTTTTCATTTTCTATGGAAAACTATTTTTAATGCAAGTGTATCTTTTGTTTTGACTCTAAATAAAAATAATTAATGATGGCAACTTGCTATGTAATGAAAACATACTATATGAAAACTGAGAAAATTAGCTAAATTCACAGATAAATGCGATTATATATATATATACACACACACACATAAATATACACTCGAAAATATATATGCAAAATTTACAAGGTGAACGACGTATGTATGTACGTACACACATGTAGATATAAACGCACATACACACAAAAGTATAAACAATTGTTTATCTATATTTAGGTGTGTCCGACTTTTTTCTGTCAGAATAAGCATAAGAACTTGTTCTTAATTTGCGAAGATGGATAATTACTTGTTTCGTAACAAAATAGAGCATATCTTTACTTTCATAATATGAATCTGACGTAAGTAAGACTTCTTACCAGTTTCAAAACATACTTCAACAAAATACGCACAAGCCGATAATACCCATCCTACCAATAAAGTACAAATAGGGAAATATAATTGTTCAATACTAAGGATTTCCATGTGTCCCCTCAAGTTTTTAATACGGCCTTTCCTTCCACGGCCCTCGTAACGTTTTAACAAAAACCCAATTAATCCTCCTTCGTGCATTTTCTGTAAAACGAGATTGAATTTCGAAAGAAGCGGTAAATCCTCAGCGCACGTGTAACTGATGCTTCTTTCCGCGATATGACTCTTCGACAAATGAACACGCGAACTCTCGTACGCGTAATAGACTACAAGCATTTTCGGATATACACAGGTTACATTGTTTCTGCGTAAAAGAGAATTGACGCACTCCTCGAGTGACTCCATAACTCTATAACGCGCGCGAATCTCTTCTGATCCTATCAATGTCCTAAAGGTTTCAGAGCCATAAATACTCAGATTGGATCTGACCAAATCCTCAGCCGTATCGATATTCGATATGTACCTTTTCGTGATGTTGAAAGCTTTAAAAAAACTTTGAATGAAAGTACTGGTCACGACCGTACTGATTACAATTACAATTAGAAGCCATCTTCCGGATAATCTTTGTGGCTCTTTTAACATCGGAGTATTCGCGAGTACGCGTAAGAGTTCCATGGCCGATGTGGATATCGATTCTTGCAGAATAAATTTTAGCATGCACAGCAATATGATGCCGACTACGATGGTCAACGCGCAAACAATCCTATCGAGAGTATTTAATAACTCATTGGTATAGTTTAGTTCTTTCGTGGACATGATTATCAGCGAATCGGTGTAAAAAGGATACACTTGGATTCTCCAATAATCGGATAAGAAAAATATCCTTAATAGGAAGTCCACCTTGTTGGACAGTACATCTTCAATTAAGCCGTGCGGTTTGTTTTGTGCATCTACATAACCTATATCACTTGACATTTTAACAGTAATTGTTGCATTAATGTGTCTTAACACTGTACATATAATAGCAAGATGTATTCCGCAGCATCTGTCGTATACGCTTTCTCTGTTATTGTAGACGTTGATTCCAGGTTCCTCTTTGTACCCTGTTTTGAAATTGTAACCTCGTAAATTTCTTGTTTTGTCAAAATATAATGTTTGGCATATCAATGATCCTATATTTTATGAAAAAAAAAATAAAAATTATTATAAAAAAGAGGGTTATTGCAATAATCGTTATTTCTATCCACTTATGATTGTACAGACTCACTGTGATCAAATAAAATTTCGTAGGATTCGTTAAATACATGACCCATCAAAGTCCATGGTTCATTTAAATACTGGCTTATTTGAATATCATTCCAAAATTTTGGAGCCAAATACGTGTAAGGGTTGAAAGTATAAACGGATAATTGTTTATCCAAATTAACGCATAAATAGATTACGGATAAAATGTTAAAAGTCCATATTGTTCTTAAAAACGCATGTGCCGTATCACAACCATCTTGTACATTTGTATTGACCATTAGAAAATCTATTTGATGATTCCACCAAATAGATTCTCTCATATCGTTGAGTACATTTGTCAAAGTAGTATTAGATGACGTGATAATAACTACATTACTTGCCGGATAATTCAGTTTTTTCACATGTGTATCATTCAACTCGTAAATTTTGCGAAAACGTTTATATTCTTTAAAAACGGTATTATCGTTTACTTCAAATAACCTTAGAGGAATGAACGCAGAAAATGAGTGATGCAGTACAATAGAAAGGTCTTCGGTTTGATCTGAAGCCAGTATAACATTTTCTTTCTTATTATCAGAACAATGTTTAACTAGTTTACTCTAGAAACGAATGAAACATTAACAATATTTTCTGTAAAATAATAAATTTTATAAAATAACAATAACTTACTGTTACTTCGTATATTTGATTCTTTAAAATGTTTTGAAAAATGGAATTTTCAATTTTAGCTTCTAATCCAAGTACAAGGATTCTTAATAAGCTAATGATGCACAAAATACGTTTTAATATCATATTTAGAATTTACTAGTTCAAAAATATATTTCTTGTTGAAAACACATTCTTGAGTTGTGTCAAGACTAAAATAAAACTAAAACAAAAACGTATAGTCATAGGAATTATATATAACAATTGCTGGGTAAACATTAAATTGTTCAAATAAAGCTATTTGCACTTCTAAGCATTATTGATTTTTTTGTTACCATGTTCTTGTAACTAATTTAAAATGACTTTATAAGTGGGACTATATTTAGTAGATGCACTGACTAGTCTACTTTATTATGGCGAATCATTATAATGAAAAAAGTAAGGAAAGTGTTTTAAAAAATGGCTAGTCATTTTACCTCTATATTCGATTTATGAATAATATAACAGGTGGAGCTTTTTTTATAATATAAGTTTTAGTAAAAAGTACTACTTAAATAAAAATAGGAACAGTTTTAATAAATCAAATTCTTTTCAAATCGCGGGATAAGATTTAAGAACTTTTACCGAATCCATAATTCGACAAGTTAGATTTTAATGAGGTTCGCATACCTTTATCTACTTGCACCGCTAGCACAATGAAATTAAACTACAAATATATATACACATCTTAAGCAAGATTATACTCGACTTTGTCTAATTTTAAATTCTTCAAAAATACATATAGATATTGTGTATTCATTACTTTAAACGTACGACCAGCAAGGCCGAAAAGCTCGATAAAAATCCTGCAAGCCCCAAAATGTCACGCACCAGAGCGGTCATCTCTGACCTGTCTTCTCTCTCTCTCTTTATCTCATATTGTGAGTATGCAGTGGGCGTGTGTGCGTGCGTTTGTCGACCGGCGGAATATAAGGTTTATCGAGTGTATCCGCGAGGAGCGCTCGCGGCAGCTCAACTCTACCGCCGATTCGCCGAGGAGATAAAGGCTCGGATAAAGAAGTCATACGGTTAGTTTAATTTATCGTCGCTGCAGCCGACGTGGAGATCGCTGCAGTAGAAACACCTTACCCCCGAGCGATCGACTGATTTTCAGACCATGTATATATACATATATGTACGTACAGCTGTATGACTTTTTTTGATGGATAAACGGGACGGCAGGTGTAAAAAATGTCTCTCTGTAGTCATGTATAGACGCTTGTCTGTTGGATGGAGATGCACAAAAGAATTTTCGTGCTTTTCGATTAATCAATTAAAGTGTAGCGAAATATAGTTGCGGTCACTTTATATATGCATCTGTTATTAATAGACAGCTTAGTTTTGTAAGCCATATCGAGTGTGATGCTCCTGTTAGGCATCATAGATATTATGCCTAAAATAGTTATCTATAACAATAGTTATAACAATACAGCCGCAACTAAATTTTCAGACCTGCCAATGATTGAATATCCGATTAATATTATTACATCAGGCAGTAATTTATTTTTTTTATCTCATATTCAGACACACTCACATACACACACAATAAAATAAAGATGATAAATAGTTTAAGATTCCTTTTTTATTTATGCACGTCTTTACAGCTTGGATACCCGGCAGAGAGTGGCTTTAGTCAGTACGTAATTGTTATATATATTGTCATGTTCTTTATGTGGATCTTCCCTTTCTTCGCTCCTTCCTTTGTCATCAGGTGTGGATGTATATCGCATTTTGTTTTGTCTACAGTAACTCCGTTACAATTAAGGTGATACGGTGGACGAACGACTACTGTTCTGTGGCACTGGGTGCTCATATAACTCGCGCGGTACATAACAAAAAAGATAGAGTAACTTTAATGAGTGCTGCTTAAACAATGGATTATGTCACGAACGTTTGTTCTATGGGTTATAAATTAGATTCATTCAAATGTGGCTTTATTGAAAAACCGAACCTTGTTTGGTTTTTCAAAAGGTGTTAAGGGCTAGATCGTCTAGCCCGATATACACGTTATGCTGATTGCGAGGCTCGGGATATCTCTTAAGCGGGGGTTAAGGGTAGAAACTGTAAGTGGTGCTTATGTAATTGTTGTTTAGGATTGTTTTTATTAATTAAAAAACAATTTTTTAATAATGTTTCTTTTTGCAGTTAATTAACTTAAAAATTTTCTATGATACTTTGAATTACCTTCAACATGTGTTTTTAAAATTAAATAATGGTGCGTTATAGGCAATAATTGTTAACAGTCTTAATATTTATATGTATGTGCGTTTTATAAGTTTTTTTTATTATTCAGAATAAATTTTTGCCTGACGAGGATGATATATGTCGACTAGTCATCGAAACGGCGCAACTGTTTTTAATATTTAATAAAAGTTGCTGTTGAAATGTATAATTGGTCCTGTGAAGATCGATCTAGCCGTTAACATCTTTCATTATAAATTAGAATCGTTTGATATACTGTTTTTTTTGCATGGTAAGGAGTCTCGAAAATCATACATTGCGAAGAACAATAAATTGGCAAATACATTAGGAACTATAATTTACCCGCATAGTGAATTCTGTGACATTTCAAGGTGCAACTTTAAAAATAGAATTATAAATTTTTTTTATAATTAATAGTGTAATTAATTATTGCAAGTAAATATAAACATTATTTAAGAAAGAAAGTTCTACAAATTTTATCCAGTATGAATTCTATAGATTTCATAGGTATTTCTTTCTGATTACAATATTTTAATCTTACCACGTGTTAAGAGTAGTTTCATCCCGTACAAAATCACTCCCGCGCATGAATTCGGTATCAGGCGCGCAGCTCAAGCGCTTTTATCGAAATTAAGAGGATGTGCTAGTGTCAGAAAGATTCCTACCTTGCAGGCTCTAGCATTTAACGAAATATATAAAGATAGAGATTAATTTTTGGAAAAACTCTCAGTCACCAATCATCAACATGTTCGAGGACGAAAATCTCTGTGAATTGTAGATGGAATTTCGTCATTACCGAGATATGGTGACTGAGAGTTTTTTTCAAAAATTAATCTCTATCTGTATTTGTTACGACCGAGTTTAATGTGAAGTGCGATTTCTTCATAAAAAAAGACGAACGAACGCGATTCGAACCCGAAACGTCTCGCGCCGAAGTTGAGTGCTCTATAACCACTGAGATAACGTCCGCGGGCTGCTTCTCTCCTCTTCATCCATAGCATATCGCGCTGATTCGTCACGCTCTGAGACAGTATACATATATTTCGTTAAATGCAAGAAGCGGCAAGGTAGGAATCTTTTCGACTATAGTACATTCTCTTAATTTCACGTAATACGATAACGCCATATTAAACATAAATTTTCAGCGCATGAAACTTCGGTCGTACCAAGCTATACGTACAGGACATTTCAGAAAATGTATAATATAACTTTATTATTATTATGATATAGAAAAAGTCGCGTACACCAACACTTTTAAAACAATAAAAAAAACACATAGGATGAATAAAAGAGCTCAAGGGAAAAGCATCAGGAACGTCGAGATAAGCATCGAATCATCTTCGTGAGTAATTAAAAAGAAGCGATCAACTACCGCCGTAAAATCGGAAAATGTCCTTTATCTCCCGCAGTGGAAATAGAGCGAACAATAAATTATTCTCGCGAGCTCTGAACCGCGCAATTACGATTATTGTATTGGTTTCGATTTTGCAATTAGACCCACAGATACATGCAGTGGAGGATCGTTAGTCGTTTACCGATTGCTCAATAGTCGAGTGTCATCAGGACACTTCAAAGTCGTAATTCGGCTGAAAATAGTGCGCGAATGGACTATCGTGGCACTGGAATTATATTCTGTTTGAGAAATTTCGGACATTAAAGCTCTTACGCGTAGTACATGATGCCGCCTGTTGCTTCGTCACCGTCGGCTCATGTATATTCGCGATGAGACTTCTCAGCTTTTGTTCTTGTTCGAGAAACTCAGTTTTTTGCTTTCTTACAAAAGTAGCTTTACTGAAGCGAAAATATTTTCAATCAACGTAAGAGGAACGTTTTTTAAGAATTTCTGCATGCTTGTGTGTTTACGAGTGTGTTGTGAATGTTATTTGTGTCCTCATGTAGTCAAAATTTGTTTTCCCCATATCTTTTCAGAGCTATATTTAGGATACGTATTTCGGTCTTTTGTTAGAAATTTTTTTTTTTTACTTTACAGACAAATCAACGTTAGACGTAAAAATAGAGTTTATACAAAATTTAAAAAGTACCTCAATTTTCAAACTGCTTTAACTTACAAGAGGAACCCAAAAAGTCCGGGAAACCGATTTTGATGATACTTTACAGAGATATTCTTTGATCGAAAATATGAGATACGAGTCTCGAAATTTAATCAAATGGGCCCTGGGGTCTGAGTTAATACCCATTTTATCAAAATATATGAAAAATCATGGTTGTCTTAAAACTTTTATTGCAAGGCCAATATATATTGTAGAAATTATTAAAAAAAAACATCAAAAGTATAGATAATAAGCTTTCAATTGCATTTTTGAACGAGTTAATAGCAATTTTAATTCAAAAGTTATGAACGATCGAAATTTAAGTTAATTTTTGGGCCTTAAAATTTAGCGTTTATTTTAGTTGAAAAATGCATCCAAAATTAACTCGATGTTCGATCGTTCACAACTTTTGAACGAAAAGTGCTAATAACTTGTTTAAAAATGCAAATGAAAGCTTATTATCTATACTTTTGATATCTGTTTTGTAACATTCTCGACGATGTATATTGGTCTTGAAATAAAGGAGTTATTAATATAAATGTGTGTACAGTACTATCTAAGTTTACAATTGTAGAGTGTGCCTTAAACAAAATATGCACTAGGGTACACAATAGAAAATGCGGGAGCAAAATAATATTTGTTAATGAGAGGGCAATAAGTCCAATTTTCGTCCCGTTTTTCAGGGAGCAAAGTGGCCAAATCTGTTGAAATGGGAATAACATGTTTATGAACTTATAATTTAGAAAATTCTTTCTATACTAAAAATTATATTACTTAATCAGAAATATTTTGTATTTGTATATATCGTAGTCTTTTGTTTTTTGAACGAAAGACTAACATTATTTAAGGATCGTAAGAATAAGCGATTTTTTTTCGTATCTGTATGCTTGTGGGAATGTGTGTGTACCTATATATTTCAGGACTAGATAGACTGATTTTGATGTTTGACCTCGTATTTTATTTTTTTTTGTCGTATGACCACATAAAAATATTTTTTTTTATTATTTCATGTTTTTCTTTTCTTTGATGAAAAATAGTTTTTTATAATTTACATTTTTACATTTTTAGATACTTTGTTTTCTTTAAAAATTTTTAGCCTGAAAAATGCGCTTAAAAGAACTTTATTACTAAACTAAATTAAAATCTAACTTTATCGAAGTTTTTAAGTATGCCAAGAATTAATGAACCTTTTATTGGACGGAAATACAATGTGAAACTAAATAATAAATTGTACTCTGTCGCATGTACGTAAATACTTAAAAATTTTTAATTTAACTTTCTCATAAAATTTATGTTACACGTACATCTTTAACGTTTTTGCAGAAGACTTATGCAAATACGTGCCTAAGTTTGCATATTTGTACAAATTATGCACTGTAAGCGTTGAATTTCTCGAATTATATGCACAAAATATTCGTAAAATTTTAATGGCAATTTTCGAGAGTATATTTATTCTACAGTCGTACAGGAACAAACCGTACAACTAAATGTATTTTATGTTAAAAAACAAATGTACCATACATTTTAGTGGAATAATTATTATCACCGTATTTTAATCACATCGAATTGTGGACGGAGCAACAAACAGACGCGTCTTTTTCCGCACAAAACCCGATTTTCTTGCTCGGCCTTAAAAATTTCATCTTTCATGTCGCGCGCTCGACGCATTTCATTTTGGCTTTTCTCTGTGCACCTCGACATCGCGCGCACGAGTCTTTTTGCGCGCCGCGCACAGAGAGAGTCGTTTTTACACGCTGCATGTACCTAAAGGCTGCATGTCGTAGCTTTTTGCTATTTGTCTATACCACGGCGTTTCTTTGTCCGGCGTAGCTCGTTTCTGCTTTTTCCTGCTCGGATAGTCCTTTGGCCGAGGAAGTGCTGACGACGCGCGGAGCCTCGGAAAACCCTAAGGGGGTATATACGTGTATACAGCAGTAGCTATAGCGATCTCCGGACTAAATCGTGCGTCCAATATCTGATAGTGACGCTGATTAATTTGTCTGCTGATGTTGCGCGATTGTACCCCTTGGCTGGGAATTCGGATGAGGAGCTAGAGTAAATTTGATTTGTTTCGCTAGAGCCAAAATTGTCTACGAACGTATTTTCTTGAAGATATTTTCATGAAATTTTTTTACAACTTTATGTTTTATCGTAAAAAAGAGCTTTCAATAAAGTCCCATCTTGCTGTATAAAAATACAGAATCGAAAACGAATTCGTAATATATTATTTTTTCAGTTTATCAAAAATGTATGTGTTAATTGACTATAATACAGAGTGACAAAATCCACGCTCCAAATTTAACATACAATATGTTTGTTATTTTTCTCTGACAAACAAAATATTTATGTTAATATTTTTAAATGTAACAAAATTATAATGTCTAATCAAAAAGTTTATTTTTATACACATTCCATGACGCAATATAAAATATAAATAAGGTTTCATAATGTGCGTAGAAAAATATAATGATTACTTATTAATTTTTCAGATGCTTGCAGCTTGAACTAGGCGTGGAAAGAGGTTGATGAGAAATTATTTGGAAAGCTTCTAACAGGACGTATATTCTAATCTACATACGAGTTATTATAAAATACGTGTCGTCCGTAGAATTCTCAACTGGATTTTATAAATTTACTAACGTGTATAAGAGTTTTGAAAAATTTGTGTTTTTATAGAAATAACAATATGAAAAACTTTGTACTACGTTTATTCTAATCTTATTCTATCTTTCAAGAAAATTATAATATTTTTGTATACCAAGACGATGTAAAAATGAAAAAGTACAGGTAAGTGTACATAAAAGACTGTATGTATTTTTCTGCGTTTATTGACATTGGATATTTATGTTTTTCAATTTATTCCGTTAAGTACGTTTAATGCCTTTATAATACATTATATAATGAATGTTACATATCCAGATCTCTAGCTATTCTTTAGGTAATGTAAAAAATATTTTTATAAATATTATATCCACATAAAAAAATTCATATAAAAAAATCAATGCAATGTAGTCTACAGAAACTATAAGAACACTGCAATGAAAAAGGAATATACAAAGCATCGGAGAAAAAGTATAATTCATCTTTTAACCATAAAATCTTTCCCAACTGTACTAGACTAGATTTTGTTGGACTACCTTAACGCGCTAACTTCGCAAACCTTCCATATCATATTTTTAGCAAGATAATAAAACACGGAATTAATGGAAAAATAGAGGTGAATAAAATTAAACTATTCGCGGCGAGCGAAGCAGAATAATAATGAGGGCAAAGAGTTAGGCGAACAGCGGGAGTTTCCCCCTCCTTCCGTTGATTATGGTCGAACGAGCAGTGCGCGCAACCGAGGGTGAGAGAATCAGAGGCGACTTACCCCGAGTTCCTGAAGTTTCTCCCTCTCCGCCATGTACTCGTCGAGCAGGTAAGTCTTGAGGTCCTTTAGTAGGACGCCCTGTCTCTTGCTCAGCTTCTTCAGTATCTCGCCTGGTCTTAAAACCGTGTATGCATTTTCAAAGCTCAATTCACTTTGTGACGCTGCTAGGGACTGCTGCTGTGGTTCGTTGTAAGTGCCTTCCTCGTAATTTTCCGTTTCCTGCAACTATTCGATTTCCGACTCACATTTTGCTATATTGCATCGTCGAGTTGTAGCTGTTGCACGTGGGAGAAGATAAATAGAGAGAGAGAGAGAGAGAGAGAGGGAGGAAAGGAAGGATGGAGTTGTGACTCGTCGCGCTCTGTGAATTCTGTTGGAAATTCATTTCGACGCGTCCTACGGAGAATTTAATGTGAAAGCTGAACGACATTTATACGTCGGGAATGACGTTTTATTTCTTATTTCATCTGACGCACGTGGGAGTTGTAAAATATTAATATTTACAGTAACTGAATAAGAGAGCACATTATGGCGCCTCGACGTCGTGTGCTGTACACTAACGTTTTTCAATAAACGAGAAAAAATAACTTTCGGTTTATGAGTCTATTTGATGCGCGTAAAGGAATGAAATAAACTATAGTCGATTTGTTTAAATTGATATAAATAAACAACATTTCATGAAAATTTTTATATGCGAGTAATGACCGATGACTAACAGAAATACATTTTTTTTTTCATAATTTTCGGATCCGTAAGTTTTTATGTAGCTGATTTCATTCAAATTCGTGTAGGTCATCATAGATCAAATTTTTTTTTCGCCTTAACATATAAAATTGTATTCTACAAGCCCTTACTTGTTTTTCGGTACGACCAATAGTTTCCGAAATATAATAAAAAATATCAGCGTTTCACAAAACACTTAAGTAGGTTTTTTTTAAAGTTCAGATATAGCTGAATTTGAAGGAAAAACATTTCTGGGTTCGTAATTTAAGATTATTCATATATCTTTAGAAAATATTGAATACAAAAAAAAAAAAATTTAAGAAATCGCGCATTTGTTTGAAAAATGTACAATTATAACTTTTTTAAATCGATTTCTAGACCAGTTTCGGTTACTGCATTTAAAATATAGGGCTTTAAATAATCAAAAACATTACCTATATATGGAATTTTTTCAAGACGTTTACATACATAATTAAACATCAAAAGTTACGAAGAAAACATAAAAATTAGATTTTAGAATTTTTAAAGTTATTTCGAGCATGGTAGAGTTTCGTATGAACTTTGGAAAATAAATTCTAAACAAGTCAAAGGGCTTCTAAGATTTATTTCTTCTGCGATATCAGTTTTTCACCAAAATGACCTTGAAAATCTTCAAATTTTTTTATTTTTCCCAAATTTTTATTCTTTATAAACTCAATACGTGTAGATTTTAAAATACTAATGTACGCACGGTCAAGACCCTGGTTTTACACGGTATATAATTGAAATAATTTTATTTTTATTTAAATAACTAATATAAAATCTTAAAACTATAAATTTGAATCTAAAAATTGACGTGAAGAAAATAAAAATTTGAATGAAGGTCTGAAAAAAAAAATTGTTATAGCCGAACCCTTCATATAGAGGTGAATCATTTTCGTTTCCTTAATTTCAAGCGTAAGAAGCCCACGCTCCTAACATTCCAGTTTTACTTCAAACGAGATAAAATAAAAGGCAATTTTCTTCAATTTTATTGGATACCTAATAAATACTAAATACTAGACTTATAAACTGTCTATTTTATAAATTTTATATGAAAAAGATTTGTGTTCAATTATAGGTTTTACTTTTTGATCACTGAGAATAATTTTTTGACTTTTAAATGATATATATCAGTTAAATTATCTTCTATACATCGTCAATTGTTATAGGAAAAGTAAACATGGAATGATTGGACGTGACAGAAAGAAATAGAAATATGAAAAAAACAAATGGAAAAGAGCTGAGCTTGTAAGTTAGCTCGGCGTATGCGTAGTCCCGTGTCTAACTGACAGGCTTTAACCTCTTACGTGATGTTTTCGAAAACTGGTCCCGCCTGTGTTCGAAAATTGTTCCCGACTCTCATGCAGGTGTTCGAAAACTATTTGCTCACATTTTTCTCTTTAATAACTTATTTTTAATTAAATTTTATACGATTTTAAACTTTCTTTAAATAGACAATTGATTTTACTGTTTTTTTATGACGAGGAAGCTAATAATTAAGACGGCGTGAATCTAAAAGTGTTCGATAACTGGTGCCTTGATAGTATCCATTTAATCAATTCACCATTACAAAAAGTCAATGCCATAAATATTTCTACTTAAGGAGATAAATAGTTTTAAAATATTATTTGTTTATTAAAGTAATAGCACACCTCGTTCTTCATAAACTCCTTGGGCAGCTTGTCAACGTGATCAAGCACTTCGACGGGGATTGGATGGCTCAATTGTACCTGTGTCTCGTTGTCAGCGATCAGAATCTCTTTCTGAGAGCTGAGCTCCTTCTTCACTGTCGGCACGCGTTTATCCTTCGTTGCACTTTCATTCTCTAGCGTCGTTGTTTTTTTCCGCCTTTTGAATTCGAGCAGTTCGCTTACCTGAATATTCAATGAAAATTTAAATACACTTGAAAATCAATGTTTGAAAATAATAATAATTGGCTTTTTATAAAAGATTGATCAAGTTTATATTTTTCTTTTAAAACTTTTAAATTAATATGATAATTCAAACATTGTAATCTTAATAATAACGAAACAATTTTATATATTTAAAGGTTGAAAGGTCGTAAAAATATCTGATTAGACATAGGTAAATAGTCCTTTGCACTTATTACTCATCAATCATGAGATTGTCAGATTGTGATGTAGCTCAGCAAGATAATAATAAAGATTCCTTCCTTTTCTTTCGGCTTTTAAATTAGGAGACAAAAGCGCACGCGAAAAAAGCTGAAAAGATAAAAGGAAGCCCTTCAGGTGGCACGAAAGACGATTCATAATTAAGCGTGTTTAGTTATAATTAACGTGACTGCACAGAGATGAACAAGTAAGGGGCTAGGACAGCGGCGATCTTTCTTCTTCATTTTATTATATGCGTGGAGAAGTAAGCAAAGTAGAAAAGAACAGGGAAGGCAGAAAATGTGCGGAAAACTCTCGCTCACTCGCGCGAGCATAAAGGCGCAATTTAAGAGCGTCGTTAATGTCCTAGAAAGGGGCGCGCGGCGAAAGTAATTTTCCTCTCGACTTAATAACCCGCCGCGAGCTCGACCCTCGCTAAACTTGTTGTCTTGGATGCGTTATCTAGGGCTGGGAACACAGCGCACCTTTGTAATCTCTCTCCTGTCTGGGTTTGTTTATGTAACAGTGTCGATTTACTCGCTGTGGAGCCAATGAAAAGACCGCCAGCGACGATATTTAAGGTGGACATTCTACGCTAGTTTTAGATACACTTACGTTATTTCCTATAGATTGGTTATCAGCTGGAAAAAGAATAATAATCGAGTAAGGGCAGCGACGATGTTGTAGAAAATGTAATGTAATTCAATGATCCCAATGTTGCGATAGTATTTTCGAATAGTGCAGTTTCTTATTACCATGACGGATTTCAGTTTCAATCTAGAAATTGCCCTTTCTTCGTTCATATTATAATAATAATAAATTTGATAAAATCTGATAAATGATTGACCTTAGATATTGGACATTTATTCTTATATCTATGGAGAACAAGAAATGTTTTTGAAAGTTATACTTTGTATTAGGTTGATTGAATTTAAGAGTCTGAAGTTTTTGACTCTGATTATTCCTGGTATGCTCCTCTTTCAGTTCAGTCCAGCTAAAGCTTGAACAACTTTGTCAAATAAAAATAGGATAGCTCCTCGTTTCAAGAAGTACTTCGTAGAATCCAACCGAATGCTGCAGAAAACGAGGACGACAAAGTGGCAATAATTTATATCGGGACATATTCTGGTTCGCTAGCTCCGCTAATAGAATGTCGATTTCAGTCCGCGGAAGACTTTTTCTTTTATTAGGGTCTCTACTGAGTGGGACGTGTTTATAGACTCTCATCATGACACTGGAGACTTAACTTTCTAAACAGATGCATTTCTTTTAACTGCGTGTTATTGTCTCTTCTTCACTAATTAACTCATATCAAATTTAAATTTCTCAGTACAATTTACTAATTTTCAGCTGAGTGATAAATGAATTGGATTCATAAAAATTTTAATTACGGCTATAGCGATCGAAAAGAGAATCGATATATGTTTTCGAGTTACAGGAACGCAGAATCTTGGTAAAGAGGAGTAATTTTACTATGCATGGTGGGGTCGCATGAGAATCATCGGTTTACTTTATGCTTTGTGAGATATTTTACTGCATTTTACATGTGCCCCTTAACTGAGAACGAAACTAGGATCAATGAAACTCTCGTTGGATAAGTAACATATAGTTAGTCGTTATATTTACGACTCCGCCGTGTATAAGGGAATTTTATATGTCATCGTTCCAGTCGCGTTATATAAGAGTTTAGGGCTACGTTATGTGATATTACATTTTTTATGGGACACTCTCTCCCTCTCCCTGACCGTCGCGCGCTTAAGGATGTGTATCGGCTATATAAGCTCTAATTAAGGAGTTGCTGTATGTACTACTAAAGTTTTAAATGATGTTGTATAAAATGGAATGCTCAGTTGTAATTTGAGTTAATGTGTGGGATTCTGTGTTATGCACAATGCTGCAATCATTGTGAATGTTAACAGTGTTATTGTTTGTATTGAGCTTGAAGAAAGTAGATCAATAAAATATAAAGAAATATCAGAATTAAACCAACCCTTAACTATTTTGCATTTATGGTATTATCTTGTTACCATAACCAATTTTTCCTACATCTATTTAATTTTTTTTTCGAGGTTAGCATTTAATTTTCCATTATTTGAATAGATTTAATACTGCTTGCTTACTATACCATGAACAAAGTTTTTCTATTTATTTTGCCGATACGCATCCTCAAACCATGGTAGAACATATTTGAGGACAGATGATAGACCGATTAATCTCTAAATAAAACAGTAGACCATATTTTAATTATCTAATATGATAATTATTCTTTGCACCATTCATATCGGAGTTTTAATAAAAGAAGTTTAGGTTGAGCAACTACTCTAAATGTAAGGTTTACATCGATTAAACGTCTGCTAATTGTTTGTCTAGACACCGTTACACTTAATTCTTGTGTAAAAAATTGCTTATCTCATTTGTAGTGATGCTTCAATTTTTTTTTACTTTTGCTCTAATAGTGCGATTAATTCGATTTGTCGTAAATCGTGGTTTATCAGATTGAAGTTTACCGTTTACACTTTAAGTATTTTGATAAACACAAATTTATGTATTTTGCATACATCTACTCACATGAAGTATTTTGGAAATATCCTTTTGAAAAGTCAAGGAGAAGCTCTAGCATTGTACAAACCAATAATTTGCCATTTTAAATCACTTGATACTTTTGTTTCTCGCATGTTTATGAGTAACAATAATAAATTCTAAGAATTTTCCAAATAAAATGTTCGACCTAACGAATGACTGGTCGGTAATTACTTTTTCGGTAACCCTCAACCGACAATGTTTATAGTATACATGTACACTATCGTAGTATAGACAAAAATTAATAGTATAAACTATTTCATATCTTGACCTGTAGAATATTTTACTGAGATGTTATTGATACAAATATATTGATTTTCTTATACAATCAAATTTTTTGTAAAAATTTTAATAATATACTGATTAAATATGTACTTCTTTAAACTCAAATTAAAAAAAAGTTAAAAAATTGAAAAGAATTTGTTAACGGTCCTTTTCTTAATTTATAGGTGCATTACGATGTTAAATAAGCACCATGGCAGCGGTGAACTCGTTAACCCATTAACGACCAAAGACGTCATTTTTTTATCATGTTTTTGATCGCAAAATTCATTTGTAAAACGAAACAATAAATTGATCCAAGGTACCGTATCTTATGTTTTTGGGTGTGCTGAAT
>UELV01118271.1:15255-81341 GCA_900490015.1 Megastigmus stigmatizans | reverse complement strand
GGGGGGGGAGGGGAAGCGCTGAAAAGCGCGAGGAGAGAGATATGGGCAAGATGGACCGGCAAATACCCAGCAGCACTTTGGCGACTCTCCGCGGAATTCTCATAAGGTCGCTGTCGCGCGAGAATCTCGGGCCCCACGACCTCTCGCTGAAGGAGCAGCTATCGAGGCGCCAGTCTTTGCGGAAGGTTCACTTTCCAGGTACACTTATGCGTATACCGAGCTATCCCTGCACACAAAACATCGTATGGCACTATTTTGCTCTACAGTTATGACTAATGTTTCCATCCATTCAATTAAAGAGAATAATAACGAAGCTATATTATTCGCGAGGGTTTATTTTCATGCAAAGAGCTTCGATTTATTTAATTAAAAATATATGTATACAGTTTCAAAAAGCTAGGGCTGATCTTATTTTTATAACAGTACTCCGCGAGATATTGTACGTGACAATATGAAGAATGAACTCAAAATTCCCATAATTTCTTGAGAATTTATTTTACTTCGTCTTTACCGAGAAAATGTATACTCTTATAAAAACAATTCAGCAAAATACAATTTAGAAAGGATTTTTTTATTTGCAGCAGAAAGTTTGCACGTATATAGAGTTCATCTGAATCACTTAACGCGGAAATCATCATAATACAGGAAAAGGTTTTTCCCAGACAATCGAGGTCTTAAAAATTTTCATTAAAGCGTTCAGCTGCTTGAAAAACAAATATTGTGACAAGGGAAAGCACTTGAAAAGAATTGCATAATTGTTTAGGGAAGACTAACAGATTTTATTGCGTCCCCTTGAATTTGCAATTCCTCACTGGCTGATATGCATATTTACTTCCAGATAAAATAATTGACTTTCTTTGTTCTTCAATAAAAGTATATGAAAAGTGCTCGAATTTTTGTGTTTATTTATCCAAATCGGTCTTATATTAAAACATTGCATTTTTTAAATAAACTATTGTTCCAAAATTAAAAAATGCATCAACTTATTGTAATAATTTCTAAAGAAATTCCAAGAGAAAAGATATCGAAATAAAGGAATTCTTAATTTCTAAGAATTCCTAGCGCTGTAACAACTCCGTAATTACTAAAATTGCAAACTTTATGAGGTGCACGAATAACTTTACAGCGCACTTCATACGTGCCTATATCAATGTGAAAGTATTATAATAATAATAGCTAAAGAATTTCTTAGTCTTCACAGCTTGTAATGAAACATCGTGACTCGTTTTTAAATTCTGTTTACCTATTTCTAACGCGAATAGTCTGGCCAATTCTCTTTAAAAAAATAATACTAAAAAATAGTATAAAAAATTATTATTCAAAAGTAAATCATAAAAAGTCTTAAATAATTTCAAAATATAATTATTCTAAAAGTTGCAAAAATACACGTTTCGGGATTTTATGAAATACTATCAAGCTAAGTAAATATTTACTTAAACAAATATGAAAATTTTTAGTTTATTAATGAAAGTAATCAATATGGAAAGTCGTAGTAGATCTTGGGTTAATATTTAGTTAAATTAATTTCATTTTTATTCTAAGATATATACAATTCTTACCTGAATTTCTTATTACTTAGAACTACAGAATAACTCATTCGCACTGAATATTGCGGAGGTGTATCGTCGAAGACGATGAACTATCGGAAGCTGCAGAGGTTGAATCGATACTGGTCACTGCATATCGAGACATCCCTCTCTCTATTTCTCTTGAGAGAGAGAGAGAGAGAGAGAGAGAGAGAGAGAGAGAGAGAGAGAGAGAGAGAGAGAGTGTTGGGGGTCATTGAAAGCATGACAACCCGTGGAATGGAGACGCGGGATTAATCGTTCCGAAACGAGAAGTAACCAAGAGCTGCTGCGGCAGTTCTCTCTCTCTCTCTCTCTCTCTCTCTGCTTTTGCGGGCTTTCGGCTATTCATGTCCGTCGTGTATTGTTAATAACAACAATCGGTATAGCTGTCGCGCGAAATCGCGCAGAAACCGATATACATAACCTCCGCTGGTATGGATGAAATGGGGAATATCTGTCCAGGGGCGCTTCCGTGTATGTGTGTATATGTGCGCGCGCAACTATGTCCGAACTACAATCTATTCCACTCGGTTGGCTTTCGCACGCTGGCTTTGCGCAAGTTTTCACTCCTACCGCCAAGGAATTTCTTTTACGTTCATGTATATTTCAGCTCGTGTAACGAAGTAAGCGAGATGAATGGGAAGTATGTGTACCGAGTTCGGGATTGAGAATCGATGAGTTTTTCTTTCTCTAGTTTCCTTTCGATACAAATGGAGTGTTAAAGAAAACTAGATTTGTTGCTGGTTTAAGAAACTAGTCAATTTATTAAGTTCAAAGTTTCGATATTCCCCTACGCTGTATTGTAATATCGGTAGATATTTTCATTTCAAGAATGTCGTGTGGGTATTTATTAATATTTATATTAACTATTTATATTAACTATTTATATTGTGTATGTATAACATTTATTCAATTGATAATGCATATATACAGAAATAAAGATGCGTGGAATTTCGTACCTTATTTTGCACATAATATACTGCTACACTTTCTATGCAATGTAAATGAGATTTATTTTGCTTTTTCCATGGATGAAAAAAAAACTGAGAATTAGAGATTTAGATAACTTAATTACCTATATTTTCATAGGCTTCGGAATTTCGTGATCGGATGTCTTAATTGTTTATATAGTTATATAGTTTTTGGTTTTCAACAACTTTAACTAGTATAAATTTGATCCTCGAATTAAAAATAATTTTCTACGATCAAATAGAGATCTTTCTTTTTTAGCTGAGCGTCACGAAGATCGATTGCTTTCTTTTATGTAGAACGTTTTAATCAAGGTTTGAGATCCCCATTGAATCGTCTACTGAGCAGACTTCTTTTTATTCTCAGCATATTATCCAATTTTTCAGACAGCCAAAATTAAAAACTATTATTTTGAAGAATGAACAGATTGCAATTACGTCAAAATTAAAAATCACAGAAACATTTTATTCAAGCACGAGATAAGTTCACTACTCATTCTGTAAGAATTCAAGAAAGACGCTTTACCAAAAGCAGCAAATTGATTAACACCTTACAGGCTCCAAAAGGATGGGTAGTACTTGTCAGCATCATCTTTTCCATCCATCTCCCATGTAACCTAACCTCTCTTAATACTTAAAATCGATCGACCCATCGAAATCGAATGTTCTCCATTGGTTGGTCGTTCTCTCCAATCGTGCTGCGCTTGTCTGTCTCGTTAGTCCGTAGGCGCGGACGCAAGATGAGCCGGGCGTCGCCATAATTGACGTACGGATTGATTTATCGCGCGATTAATAATTATCGCAGCCCCGCGAATGGACGCGATATTATCGAGACTTCTCGGAAGGGAAAAATTCTCCTGCCCCATTCTCATAGACACAGTATCTATCAGGCTTTCAAGCTGCGATTCAGAACAGTAAGAATTCTTTGATTGTAAAATTTACGGTTTATTACGCGATTTGAACTTAGCGATAGGCTAGATTTGCTTTTTGAATTTAGAAAACCTTTAGAATCTGGCTTGCTTTTGGAGAGAAGTTTCTAAATGAGAAGATTGCGATTTTATAATGATTATACCTAATTTGACATATTTTGCCAATTAACACTTCATTCTTATTGTTAACATATAATAAGTCTTATTGTTATTATTAGCCTTCTTTCCCACACGGCCGAGATATGTCTTTCAAAATACACAGAATTACTATATATTATTATATAATCGAATAATAATTTCTTATGCGATCGTTAGAAAGTAATTCGTTATACATATATTTAATATCTTTAATTAATCATGAATTATTAAATATAAGTTGCTACACTACACAAATATATTTAATTTACCTATCTATTTTTCTGTTTCAGGTGAGTACACATTTGCAGTCTACTTCATAAGAAATCGAAAGAAAAGTCTCTAATGGTATAATGATGTTCAGCATAAATACGCTTTAAAATGGTAACACTTTTGGTCGATTGTTGAATCAAAACTTCACTCAAGACTCCAATACAATTCGTTTGTTGAACTAGAGAAGACATTTTTGAAAATAACAATTCTTATTTTACATAATAAAATGGCCGTGTTCCAAATAATAACTTTTAATTCTTTGTTCAATCGGATCTTGGTTAACTGTATTACAAATCATGAAGATAATGTAGTAAAACAGTTTCAAGTCGATTCAAATGATGTTTTGAGGAAAGTTCGTTTAAAGTTTATTATTGTTCTTTGATTATAAAGCGTCTTTCTTTATCTTTTGCGTTTATTGCAGTACACTCACTCTCCTTTTATAATTTATTTTTAAACTTATTGCAGTTAATGTAATGCTTTATTGAAGAATCAATCTTGAATTTTATAACTTTTATCTAACTAGAGCGAGACAAACATGGTCCTTGTTATCAAATTTTCATTAATTTAAACTTGCCCAAATTAAAATTATACTTTACTCGTGTAATGCAATTGAATAGCGATAAGGAAAAGTAAACACTAGCGACCAGACAGAAGCCGATCAGCGGTTAAGGCAAAATGCATTGTTTTCAACATCCATTTGATGTTCGCCCTGAAAAGTTTACACACCACTCATGTCAATTAGTGCGAATAGCAGACATAAAAAGGAAGATTCCAAGGTTTTAAAAGTTTTAAAATGTACTATTATTTTATTTTATTCTTGGAGCTTGTTGAAAAATAATGTTTTGTATGTATACGCACTAGTCTGGGAACTTTTAAGAATATTGCCTTGTTTCTAGAAAGGTTGCAGGTTCTAAAATTTGATTATTTATATGTACTTCAGATGAAAATATTTTTTTGAACTGGTAAAATGCCGTGAAATATTGAATTCTTTATCATTGAAACTCAAATTTTTAGTTACCTAAGTTATTGAAAATTCTTAAAGATTAGAACATTTAGATACGGTATTAATAAACGAATAGTTTTTCAAGCGGTACTTTTATTTGTATGTAAACTCTCCGGAGTTATCGTTTATTTTCACTTTTCGATTAATAAGTCGCGCAGATGAAATCTAAAATAAGTACCACAGAATTTAGTAAATAAGAAAATACTTTTAATACGTACTGAACATATTTGAATTATACATTATTAAATTCGTAACGCTATCCGCTAAGAATTACATTAATCGGCGTACTTATCCTACACCTAGAATCTAATACTTTTTTTTTCTCCACCTACTTCTTTTTCGGTATAAGAGAAAGTAAAAAATTTTACCAGCCTCCTGGTGCCCCTCCTTTTAAAGCTGGAGAAATCGAAAAGCCCAGTACGACATAAGCACGCAGAGCATCCGGAGAGGCGCGATCAATGCCAGAACCGCGAGGCAAATGCGCCGCGCGCGTAGCCTTGTTTATATATATATATTACATACTTACATATACAACCTCACACGCGTGGACCGAATTACGTAATGGCGATCAATTGAAATCGCACGGTCCGGAATAAAAGCGTCGGCGGCGCTTGTACGTTCATATATATATAATTGGCGCCCCTTTCACGTGTCTCAAATAAGCGAGACGAGAGATGATTAAGTTCATCAAGGACCATGCATGATTGTACAACTTTCGTTCGATCCTTCGTCATAAGTGCTTGCCTCGAAATTCTAAAAACGCAAAAAATAATTGATTTTTATTTCGATTTTAGGGTTGAAAGGTCAGATGAATAGTTTCATTAGTGGAAATATGATCGAATTCAGTCTCAATCCTTTTTTTTAATGCATTTGTATTTGGTGTTATATTTGTACAGATTAAAAAATTAACCATTTTTCTACAATAGAAAATGACATAACTATTATGCCATAATAAACTAATTAAAATCGTAATAAGAAATTTATAATTTGTTTTAATAATTAAAGGCGATTTTTCAATATTCACTATTATAAAAATGTAATAATTTTAATAGAAAAAATTCTTATGTAAAAGGAAATGGCTTTATAAATGAAACAATAAAAAATCGCGTTAGAGAATCACACAGTAGACGAGCATTCTTTTATATCACACAGTGTAGTTCTCGTCAAAATTTAATAAATACATTGTTAACGCCCAGGAATTCCAATTTCATGTAGCTGAGCGGACGACCGAAAAGCAATTCAATCTATAAGTGGCTTTGAATCGCTCTAAAGCTTATATATTCGCATTGGAAAAGAAAATCCTTGGAATTCCTATAGTTTGTATTTTCATTGTTTCCATCAAACCTTTTATAGTTAATGTAGAAGTTAAAAAACATTAGATGGCCATGATATAATTAAAGTATTTTAAAAAATGTAAGAATTCATATTTTTAATATAAAAATAATATGTAACCATTGCATATTTATTAATGCCGCTAATTCGTTTTGAAAATGCAATATACCTGTGCTTCAAATTAGTTAATTTATAATTTTTAATTATAAAACGAATATAGAACAACATTGCAGATTCTGAAATAATAAAATGTAAAAATTGGTCTTTAAAGTATAAATAGCTTAGAAGCTTAGATAATTTTTGTTAAAATATAACCTGGTACAAGTATAATTGAAAGCGTAGATGAATATTTAAAAAACAGTGCAATAAATACTTAACCTTTTAGGTGAGCAACGATGAACCAGCGACGTTTAACTACGATGGAACAAAAGCATTCTTTCGATGATCCTCAATTTTCAGTTCTTGGTATTGCAGTACATGCAAAGTGACTGCATATAAACATACAATATGAATCATCCCTGTCGAATGTATGTAAACGCGAAACGGCTTAGGGAAGTAATTCAATTGTTACTTCAATTGAACGCTTTGCCAAGCCTCTTTTGACTAGATGCTATTTGGACATGCACGTTCTGTGACCCATTAATTTGAACAAAATTATTACTTACATTATCTGAAGGTTTGCAATGAAATTTGTGATTGAATCGTTGTCCTTATCGGATGACTAAATAAACTTCTTAAAATTGCTTATTTATTTACATTTAGATGAAATGACTATATATTTTAATAAACAAAGAGATCGATGTTTTAGTTCCACATTTTCATTTCCAATTAATATATGTCACAGGTTTCAGTATTTAAAATTTCTTTTGTTTGCACGTCCATAGTAAGTAAAATAGTTTTGCACTCTTTAAATTTATTATCATCGTAAACTCATAAATAATTATCATATTCATATTTTTTACTTGAAAAACTTTTGGGTAAAAATAGTCTCTTCTTAATCTTAATTATCCTTCTTCTAATCTTCCCAGTCATATTTAAAAGACTTTAAAAAACTTTAAAAGAATAACAAAGTTACTTCTAGCTCGTTATACAAACTATGCACAAACGTGATATACCATTCACTTTTCGAGGATCCTAGCATCAAAAAATCCCTGCAGCAACTTTCCTTGTAGTAAATAATCTCAAGATCAGTGTAGACGGTAAGTCAGAACTCAACTACCACTCCATTAAATAACACTTGAATATCCCCAAGAGTCCTCCACTCTCAATATCAGTTCCATAATCCTTTGCATTATTAACGCAGTTCGCGCTTTTGTAACCGTACCACAGCGATAAATTCACGAGTTGCCAATCCCAGAGCTATTATTGTGCTCACCCTTAATCTCGTTCCATTGCCAACGTAAATGGATAACTGATCTTCGGATCATCTTGTTTCTCCTATACTTAGGTCGAATTAAATGATTATTTTACTTCACGGGGAATGAGAGTTTTCTATTTCTATTTTAGTATTCACATCAATAATAAAAAGTTGACATTATAATCTCGTGGCTTGTATTGATGATACGTTAAAAGATTCTACTGCTAGATAGTATTTTCTTGAGACTCATGTTTGTCAACAGGTTTTAGCCGAGAATATTTCCTTTTTTAGTGAGAATTTAGGTGGCTAAGAATAGGTATTAATAAATGGAGAATCGATCTTTTTGTAAGTAAATTGTGTTTTATCCAATAAGCAGTATTACACATAGACACAACTTTTAAGGATGTACAAGCGATACTTGCTAGTCAAATCAGCGACTCTTCGAAAAACATTAAATAATACTATTTCTATCTTAACCCGTTAAGTCCGAGGACATGAAACCATTGAGTAATCGTTCCGAAACTAACTATTTTTCGCTAAGATTGAGGAAATTCTGCTATAAATTTTTTTTTTCATGTTTTTAGCTTTTTTGTGGTGTATATTGAGTTATGATAACGTTTAGCCTACACAAGAAAAGAATAAGTTTATTATGATCTGATCCTTTGATACGTTACTTTAATAGAGAAAGAAGCTTCAAAAACTTAATGTCGGTAAAATAATCGATTTCACCGTTCCTTGATGTAGTCACAGCAGTTGGTTTCTGTCCTAAAACTAATCTACAGCCAATTACCATACTAAAACCGATTCCATACTGTTGGTAAAAATTCTCTCGGTGTACGGTAACGAGAAATTCGTAGCCTATCGAGCCACAAAAAGTAGGTGGTCACTCAAAAAATCAAAACTCATGTATCGTACACCAACATAGTACTATACGATGAAAAGCACCTAGTCTTTCGTCTTTTTTAAATTAATAGGCGATCGTAATCATGAAAAATGAGGGAGTAATGTTGAAAGTAGCTGCTGCTATGTGAAATTGTATTTGTAGTTCTTTGACATTTATTACTACCAACAGCTCCTTTTTAAGTCCAAAAGCGACTTCTAGGAATTAAAATACAATTTTACTCTAATAAAAAATCGATTACTAAAATTAGACTGATATCGATGCCATAGTATAAAATTTCTTAACCTCGAACAGTTTTTCGCAAAGAACTTGAAATTTCTTTGGTACCCAATCCCGGCGGATACTTTCGGAGCTCGATCCGAAACTTGTTCATTGAAAAGCGAAAATTCAACGCGTAAGTCGCTTAATACTGGGAGAGAAATCTGGGTCTGCCCCCCCCCTTCTCTCTTCCGCCTCACGAAGTTGGAAAACTAGCGACGCCCCTTAGGGGGTGAGCTTCACGCGCACCAACAAGAGAAGCTCACAGAGACAGTCGAATGCAATTCACAGCTCCAAAGCAGCGCCAAATGAGAGACAAACAGACAAAGGCGAACTCGAATATCTTGCCTTAAAGTGTTCAGAGTACACACGCTCTTTGTCAACTTGCCTTTAAAGAAAAACAGCCTTGCCGTTATATACTTCGCTCTATTATAGTCTTGTACTTGTACTTGTGTGTAATTTCATTTCTGCAGACTTGGTGTTCGAAAACGATTAGTAACCAAAGAGTAAAACGGAAAGCACAGGTTTCACCTACATAGTCTCGTAAACCATTTTTTTAAACCTTATTTTATAAATCAAAATGATGTAATTTTTTCAAAATAATGTAAATTTTTAGTACAGGACAAATTCCTACCTTGCCAGTTTTTGCATTTAACGAAATATATAAAGATAGAGATTAATTTGTGGAATAAACTCTCCATCACGACCTCGGTCATGATGTAAACATTACGTGGTTCCAGTTACATGAAATCTCATCCCCAATTCGCAGAGATTTTTGTCGCGGAAAATTTTGTTCTTGCTTCATTGCTTGACATAACTAATTTTATTACATTTGAAGTGAAAACTTCTCTTCATTCAAATATTGCGTGTTAAATGAATATAGTTTCTGGATTTAACAAGTTATTTATTATATAAGATTCATAAAATACACAATAATAAAGCTACATGAAACGTTCCATTTGTAATGATAAAAAGAATTGTACTACATAAACGTGAGTCATATTATTGCTGCTTGTTATTATTAAATTTCAATAAACGTTGCTCCTATTTGCTATAAACTCCTAACAAAGATACTGTTAAGCTGCTAATATAATCGATGAAAGGAAAGCTCGTCCCTCAACAATATTCCTGACAGATATCCTCATGACTGCAATTGGCCAAGCGTTTTTCTGACGTGAAAAGCGATTTAACCCGATGGCTCGCAGGCAGCGTCTGAAGAAGCGAATCTAGATTTATGCGTCTCTCAAGAGTGAGAGAGAGAGAGGGGGGGGGGAGGAAGAGAACAGCCAAATCTGGCCTCCCGTATCAGAAGAAGCTTCTGACCCTTTTACTCGATCGTTGGTCCTCGGCCAAGGAAAGACTCTCACGAGCAAAAAAAACAACAGCACCTTCATACAGTCCTGGTCGATGTAAAATGCTTTCCTACTCATAAATTTTATGATTCCCCAGCAAAAGAATCGTCTCCTTGCATGTGAGGTTAAAAAAAACAATCGGAAATGTGACAGGCGCGCGTTCGTAAATTACTTCCAAACAGCATTTGGTGGAAATGGCCACAACAGAGATATTTAGAAATGTCTTGCACATATGAAGTTTACTCTCTTCTGCAGAAGTTCTACTAGGGAACACAATTTCCCGATAAACACTGGCCTGAAATTTGCGGCAAGCCTTATTGGAATAAAGTCGCCATCTAGCCGGGAATATTTAGATCTTTTTCATTACAAAATTCACTTGATGATAACGAGGTTGAGTCAAATATTCGGTCGAATATTTACAAGACTATCTGCTAAATATTTACTTTTCAAGTGTCATTGCATTGCAGTTTATGAAGTAAACAGTATTGTCCAAATCTTTTGGACTCAATTGAGTGAATTTTTTGAATTTACTCAGTATTTCAAAAATTGAGAAATTTTGATGTCACCGACATAACGCGGCACGTTTAAAGTACTTATGATGGTAACGTCATCAAAGGATCTTCAATAATCTATAACTTTCTCAAATTTAGTTCAATTTGCAAAATTCAAAGTGTGTTACAAGTTAGTTTCAATTCTCTACATATTCTCTATTAACTTAAAAGATTTTCGAAGCCGAAACATAGTTCTATTTATTATTGGAATCAATAACAGTTATAATTTATTTTGCTGCCAAAAAGTTCTATGCTCGTTCAAACAAATTTTAGTCCAATACTGAAGAGCTGAATAGTTTAGTTTTACACTGCTTGACCTGACTTAATCTAGACAAACTAATTTGTAGTTTATCAAGTGCACTTGAAATAGATTCATAGTAAGGTAAATTATTATAGAAAAGTATAAACTTTATCTGGATGTAGTGGTTCCCGCTGTGACATTATGAAAATATTTGTTGCTTTTCAATGAACGTAAACTATAAATGCAGAGTACTATAAAAATTGTATTTTGCTATAGCATTTATACTCGTAGTATAATCCTGTCATCAAAATTATACTTTATATACTTTATATATCTTTTATAATCGTATCGTACTTAGACAAAACATGATTGTTCATTCTTTTCATTCAAACTGACCTCCTTAATTTACCAAGCAACAACAAATTCAATGGATGTATTGAATCAAAAACTTGCTGACTCAAGACTCTCTCCTAGAAAATTCATCAGTTTGTTTTTTGCCCTCTGACAAGTCAAGGTCTCTTCAAACCACTATCTTTCCTTGTTAAATTGTTCATCATCATCGTTGTCAAGATACGTTAACTTCCTCTCCTTATATCGTTGGTTCCTGTTTCGAAGTCTCTTTTAAGTTAAAGCGAGATTCTTTGTTAATGCACGACTTTTATGTAACGCTGAGTTATACGGGTACAACTTTCAGTATTTCACGCGGTTATTAAACTGGCTATTCACGTGACGCGCCTTCTACGGTGCCTTCAAGTTCATAAAAATTTACTTCGAGAATGTCCATATGACTGTAAGCATAATTTTGTTAACTTGTTACCAAGCATTACTCTGAAAAATTTTCTTCGTGCCTGACCTTTAACGTTTTTTTAAACCTTGTTTTTATAAAATACTTCCTTCTCTTCCAGCGGAGATGACGAGATTTTGTAGGTGATTCAATTTATCTTGTTTAAAGTCGTTAAGAGCTTTCGGGATATTGATTTATTCGGTTGCTTCCAGTGTAAGAAGATATTAAACTAATATTAGTCGACAGAAAAATCTGATACTTTTATTTGTTATGCTGGTGTATTATATATAAATCGATGTATTTCCTCATTGTATAATTAATATTGAATTGGAGAAATCTAAGATATTGTTTTGAATGTTGGTACATTTATTAAGAATTCATTTTTTGCTATACTTAATACTTTTATGAAAAAATAAAAAAACATTCATCAATCGTTTTGCATATAATTAATAAAATATGGTTGAACATTTTATTTCGATGTAGTGTTCCTTGTACGCATTTCGAAAAATGAAATTTTACTCCCTCAGCATTGAAAAATAATGTTCACATCTCGGGCATAAAACTTTAGACCCTTGTGTGTCTCGCGATCACACGTGGGTATAAACTTTTACGCCCATGGTATGAAAAGTACTATATTTATATTAAAATTTCACTAGAAAATAAATGTTCAGGCTAAATAGTGCAATTCGATGTACGTCTTATCACTTCCGCTCATTTCTACGGGAGTGAAAAAGGAGGAAGACGGTAGGAACGGAAGCTGTTTTATGAATCTAATCTACAGGCGAAAAAAGGAAGAAAAGTTGAGCAGCTCGCGTCTGTCTCCCAACGAATGGGTCGATCGTAAAAAGAGTTTCTCGAGCCTCCTTCTGCGCCTCGTGCAGCGATCTAAATAACCGATGCGCTCCAGTTGCTTGTGCAGCCAAGGAGTTTTAAGAGAGTCGCCCACGCGCGCTTTCATCGGACCTAAGAAAGGGATATGCAGAGGGCCGGATAACGCGGCACTGAGGCGCGGCTTTGTTAACTGCGATCGAGCGACTCGTACTTTGATGACTCCTAGTACATGCATCAGATTATTTATATCTGAATCGAGTTTTGAAACGGTATGTTGCATAATCGTGCGACACTATTTGTCGTAATTTAAAACCGGTACATTTCATCAATCAGTTCATTCTCATTTACCTAAATTTTATTTGGTAATTCAAGCGATGCATTGTTCAAAACTGCCACATCATAATTTTTTTTCATCATACTTATATAAAACTTCTAAAATTGTATCAACAAAATAAACATCTTCCAAGCTATATTTCTTTCAAATGGTCCAAGCAAAGATCTTCTAACAAAACTATATAAAATCCCTATTGCCCCCAAACAGTGTAAGTCAGCGCCTAAAAGAAAAAAGTCACATCAGTCCATTTGTCGTTATCATCTGAGACCAAATCGCGTGGAGGAACAGAAGAAACTACAGACAGGTAAGAACTGTCTTGAGAGCAAAACAGAAATCGATGCCACCGAAGGGACAACTTGCAGTACACGAGTATGCATTGTATAGCTCAAACTATAGCCGCTGCGTTATTGCACATGAAGAGAAAAAAAGCGCGCGCAGCAGGCGGCGTTTTATGGGGAAACTGCAGCGCTCGCTTTTATTTTACGAGTAACTGCTTAGTCGGCCGTCGCTTTTTTCAGCATCCGCGTGACGGATTGTTTTTTAATTTTTGACCGTAGGTGGCCAGGGCCCGATTAATTACAGCTGTCGGGACTGTTTGATTAACGGGAAATCGATCGAATTTTCCGAACGTAGCTGTTTACTTTCGGCCTGTAAAAAAGGCTTTTTCCACTCTCCATCACGTATATGTACTCGAATGTGTCCAAAGTATTTGTTACTTTTGAATTTTTAATTCGACAGAGTAAATAATTTAACGCGTACAATATTGGACCCGCTTCGTTCACTGATGAATTTAACAAAATTTGCTCTCGAGCAATTAATGATTCATTTTTCATCTTTTATATCTTCAATTTTGGAATAGAGTAAGTTGATTAAATAAATCGTTTAAAAGTTTGATTTATGATCATCTGTTAATAATATTTTACCTCTTTCTATATCATTATTCTCGGAAGCTATTCTCGGATATATTATCTTCGATGGGGAAACATATACTTATATTTTCATATCTTGTCTTATTCAAGAAATCCCAGAACTTTTACTTCTTTTTTCACAAAAATAAAAAAATTTAAAAAGCTAGAGAGTAGACGTTTGTATTTGTTATGTATATAGAAAGACTGCAGTGTTACGAAAGTACATAATAACATGCATTTGAATTGTCTGTCTTTTTTTTATTTTTATTACTTCTAAAAAAAACACGATTGTATTATTTGTATTAACCTACCAAAATATGAAATAGTAAGTCATGTAAGATATATTAAGATTTTTCTTTAGATGCGATCTTTAAGCATTTTCATTTATTTCCTAAATGTATCAAACCAATATTATGCATGACTTAATTTGTAATAAGAATAGTTAGTGCAGTGTCGAGAGAATAAGCGTTTTAAGAGCAAAGAAAAGAATTGATTTCTACAAGTGTAGACCACAAACAGAATTTTGATCATAGCGATGCGTGAAATTTGAGCATAAACCTCAGGGAGAAAGAGAGAGAAAGGGGGCGGGGGGTTAGAGAGAGAGAAAAGAAGGACAGAGAGAGAAATAAAGTGGTTCGAAATTTGCCAACTTCGGGGGTCCGATCGCATCAGCTATCCTCCGTCCAATTAAACACGAAATTTGGGGTGTAATCCGTCGCTGTTACGCTTGATAGACAAGTTATATGGACGGAGAGTGACCTGACGTGGAGTATAACCCGATCCCGGGCCGCTGCTGCTGGGCAGGCGCCGCGCTGACTAAATCCTGGCAGCGAAGGGATATCGCTGAGGCAACGATCCTGAGGGCAAAAGCTGCGTCGAATCACATCCGCCATCTTTGTCGTCGGAAGTTTAATGGAATTTGCGACCTGTCGCATGAAACATTAGCCCTACGACCAAGCTGAATGCGTTTATTGCCTGAGGGGAAAGATTGTGGCCCAAGAATATTGCGTTACTTTTGAATCTTTTTATTTGCTAATATTGTACAGATTGGTTAATGATGTCCGTTGTTACTATTTCTTTGATCTTTTAAGCTTTAATTTATCTTAAGAGTGAGAAATACTAAATGGCATTAAAACTTAATCGATCCTCACAAGTAATAAGTCTCTTAATAAAAATTATAATTTCTTCACTTAATATTAGTTCTATGAAATTTAAATATTTGCATATTACAAGAGATTATATAGATGATTAAATATTCTTATGTATGAACTGTAACTACAATGCAATAAATATTATAGATCAAAACAAATATAACTCATTCGACCCAGTGGGAGACCCATCAAAGTAATGTAATCATAATTACTGGCACTATCGCTGGATAAATTCTTTATTTATTTCTATACTTTTAAAATACAGTTTCATTGGTTTTATGCATTCATGAATACAATATATAAAATTAAGTTTTAATAAAATTGTTATCTACATTTAACATTTTAAGCGAATGTAACTGTTGAAATAGTTCTAGATGAAAGAGCTCATATCATGGTACAATATGAGAATCGGTAAAAGATGTAAATACACGCAATAATATTCAGAAACCCTTTCTCTGAAATACCTCTATTGCTATCGGGAATCGCACGGATGTACATCGTCTCTATATCTGTTCTCCACTGTGCAATCGAGTTCTGAATTAATCTCTGATAATTATCTCTTTATTCCCTTTAAGAGGATGTGCTATAGCCGGAAAGATCCCCTTACCGGTTTTTGCACTTTACGAAATATATAAAGACAGAGATTAATTTTTGGAAAAAAATTCTGTATCCACTTCGGCAATGATGTAAGCATTACGTTGTTCAAGTTTCATGCAATTCCATCCACAATTCACAGAGATTTTTGTCGCCAAAAATTTCGTTCGTAATTCACAACGAATTTTTATATCTCAGAAATTTCGACGCCAAAAATCTGCGAATTGTTGATGGAATTCCATGAAACTTGAACCACATAATTTTAATATCATTACCGAAATATGGTGTCAGAGTTTTTTTCAAAAATTAATCTCTATTTTTATGGAGTTCGTTAAAGGGAAGAACCCGTAAGATATGAATCTTTCTGACTATAGCACAGCATCTTATAAGCACCCAACTTAAAGCTTGAGGATACTTTTCAAGGTGGGTCCTCCTCACAACTTATCAAGGGACTTGATGAACTATGGTTATTTTATTAAGCGCGTGAGTTTCTCTTTGTGGTGAACATTTATTTCTTTAAGTCTCGGGAGGAACGCGCGAGATTCAATTTCCGCGAGAACTTTTAATCTTCTTTAGTCTGACCAACTCTTCTCCCCAAGAACAAACGATAGGTGTATATGTTGCGAATGCGATAAGGACACCCCACGCGCCTGCCTCCGAGGAATTAAAGATGTTCAACTCCTCTTATGTTTCAAATGTATATCTATGTATCCTTCAGCAGTTCGTATAGATATACCCTAATACGTAAAATCAATACGCATTAGTGAATAACTTTAAAACCAGGACTCATTCAGAAAAACACTTGGACACGACCACCATTACTTAGTACGAAAAGTAATTCCTTAAAATTTCAAAATAATTCAGGGCTCATATTCCTGGTATTTCCTCGCAAGTATGAAAATTTTGAAAATAAGGTACTGGCATATTTATTGTGTACGGATTTTATATGAAATTTATTGTGTACGGATATATCAAAACAAATGAGTTTTTTTGGTGGAAAATCAGGTGGAACTCCAAGTGAAAAAAAAAACTAATCAATTTGTGTAGTAAAGAAGTCTAATGAACTCGTATATTTAGTTTATCCAGGATGCAAAGAATAAGAATACGGAAAATTTTTCCGCAAGTTAATCAGCACTTGTTTCCGTATTTAAGAAACCAGGAAATCAGTTCTCGAATATAAATTTCACAGACATTTATTTCTGTCTCATTTCCACCAGCGCTTCGGTCAGACTGTTCTTTCTATGTGGCACTGCGGACGTTTTTTCCTCCGAAGATACGCGAGGTAACAGTACGGAAAAGGAGGCTGTCCTTTTGAGGAGAGATGGAAGGAAAGGAAAAGGAAAAAAAAATAGAAAAACATTCGCTCACCCCCGCAGCAATCAGTCGTATTTCTTTCCCCCAGCCCTCTTGCGTAACGCGTCCGTATTGACTGCGAGGCACTACTATTTTTTCTTTCATTCCTTCATTCTCTCCCTTTCTTTGCCGCTCGCAACGCAAATTGCAGGCTACATAAATATGTAACTCGCGTTTGGAATTTCAAAGCTTGGCGCCACTTCTAAGTGCTTTATAGAACTTTCTTCTCTAAGCTTTTCGACTCACCCGTTTTATGCGATTCTTTTGTCTCGAGTATAAAGCAGCGAAGATTATGACATTCGGATTCCCGAAGAGTGGACTTAACCTCTTTAGGGACAGAATCAGTTGCCAGTGAGGCAGTACTAAGTTTTTTTTTAAAAACTTGTGTAGATAATATTCGAGCTTGAATATACGTGAAAAGTTCTGCGCTTTTGTTTAAAACGATTCTTGTACATTTACATATTTTTCCAGCTTTAGTTTAATTTATGAAAAATTTATATGTCCCCGTTCCTGCAACTTTTGCATTTTTTAAAAACCTATTTTATTGCAATTTCTTATTCTTCATTTACACATATATTTATTTATGGAATAAATATTTTATTAAGAAGTGAATTTTCACTGATAGATCACATTGTCAAAAAGATTGAATTGTTGATATTAACTATTAATTTAAAAAAAATAAATAGTCTTGCAGAGCCAAAAAAAGAAGTATTTATTTTGGAACTCTAGGAGGACTTATTTTGTTTAACTAGTGCTTTTCGACACGAGTGGAAATGTTGTTAAAAAGCGAGGGAGAAAAGTCACATGCACTAAAAATCAACTTACATACCAGTGTCGAACAATATTTTATACCATGAGAGCCTGAAAATCAAATCAAAGTTGCGATTTTTAGGTTAGAGTGGTATAAAAGTAAATTCATCATATCGAATACATCGAATAGATGTTAGATCTGGAAAAGATCTGGAAAACTTTGAGTGAGTCAACAACAGCCGGACCTTTCGAAGCTGGATATCGATAGCTAATACTTACGTCACCCACGGCTACACGTCCTTCTTCTTAGCAATAGGCGCAAGCTAAATGAATTAAGTTCCAATAGACACGGAAAGCACATCGCCGCTTAACATTTTCTCACTTGAATGCTTGAATAGTATTCCAAGCCCGAGTTGATCAAGCAAATGCAAACCGAGGATAGATCTGGAATACCAAGTGCATGCTGGGGTTGGACGGGAGGTATATAGTTTCTAGTTTGTAGTTTCTCTTTTCAATGTCGATGAGACTCTGCCGGCCACGTCCGCGTTCACACTTGGAATATTCATTGCTTTCTTTTATTCATAATGATGGCAGGCAATAAAAATTTCAATTTAGGAAAGTTGAGTCTAGGAGTGTAAGGATAAGGACATTAATAATTGACTATTGTTTGTCTTACAAACTATCACTTACAAATTATTATAATTAGTGAAATCAATATAAAGGCTTTAATTTAATAAGTTATTTTAAAACCTTAACATTCGCCACAAAATGTTCAAAGTAATTTTGAATTAAATCGTTGTTTTCTACAATAATTTTCTTTCAAATATTTCCACAGAATGTAGTCTTTTCAGCCTCTCACTTATTAAAGTATTCATTTATTCAAAATTGTCCACCCACATACCATCTTCTAAAACAACAGCTCTTTCTATCATTATTCTTTGACGTACCAGGGAATTTTTTCATTTTAACTGAGAAACATTTGCTTGAAAGCTTGAGCTTGCTATTACTGAAGTTACTGTTGTTACAGTCACCTTACTTTAACGGGTTTAAATTCAAGTCAATGTCGCAGGACTGCAGGAGGTGGAAATATGCGACTTTATCATAAATGTATAGAGAGCGAAAAGAATCGAAGAGATTCTGCATGTTTTTTTTTATTGCATGCATCAGGTGATCGATTTTGCTATTTCGCAATGTTGGAATGAAGAGAAGTTACGACTCCTCGCAATTGATTACGTAATGAATGGTTTTAAAAAAATTTGTACGTTTTTGGAATGCCAAAGTGTACAAGCGTTTTTCACTTTTAAGTCTTAAGGATGCGGTATCAAGAAATCCGATGATATTAAATTAACTATTTAATATAACTTATTTAAGCTACAATATTGATACAAAAATTTCATTAACGAAAATCATATCATTCACAATCCAAATTTAATCTATTAAGTATATCTAAAAATCTATATAATTATTAATTCGACAATTTGCGGATTTTACATTTACTGATGAAAGAAGGCTTTTACTAAATTTTTTTGTCAATTTTTCTTTTCTTAAACGCAATTTCTTGGTAAATTTAACACGACAACGTTATTTATGGCCACAAGAACGTGAGTTTTTAGTATCGAGGCTAGATAGTCTTTACGCGGTCTTAAAGATTGCGATGAATCAAAAATGATAAACTCGGAATATGGAAAAAGACTTTAAACAAAATCGTCATTTTACACAACGAAGCGCAGTAACATAAAGCCAATTTAAAATAGGGTACACAGTTTTACGCTTATATTGCGTAGCTCAAGTATAAGATAACAAAAAAATGAATGTTCACGTATCCCAGCGTCTATTAATGATTTCAATGTAACGCCGCATACACAAAAGAAGAATTCTCATATGTACACGATTTTCAAAACACCGGGGACAAGTGCCGAGTGCGACGGCAGCAAGTAGGCAGCTATATATTGATTTTTGAGAGACAGTCACGAGGGAACAAATGGAGATGAAATACAAATTTGAGACTTGGAAAATAGCCGAAGCCTCCGGAGATAATAATCGAAAGTTTCGTCAGTCTCCGGCATTTATGAGCACTTGGTAAAAAGTGTTGCACTCGTTTGCGAAATGGTGTAGTTTTCTGACTCGTGTGGCATTAAGAGGGAATTGTGCAGTGTCCTTCTTTACTGACTGCGACATCAGCTGCGTAAAAAATCATTGGGCTGTAAATTGCGTGGATGCGTGCCTCACTGTCTTTTTAAATTGACTTAGGCTTGTAATCTTGACTGTCTAATAGCGTAGGTATTCTTCATGACTCAAAACAGGCATTGAAAAATCTTTGATTAGATAAGTGTGTGTAACGATGCGCTTTTCGTTTATTTTTATTGACTCATTTGAAATTATTAAAAAATGGGACCGATAAGACGAGTTTACTATGAGATACTTGGTCGAAGCTGGATTGCATAATGACAACTGCATACTTAAGTATTAAGATGTGAAAGAATTTATTTAAACGGAGCAAAATAATAGAAAAAGTGATTCGTTTCTTTTCCAAAATATTAGAGTATTTTTACCGGTTTCTGTCCTCTCGACTTATTTATGCTTATTCTAACATGTAATTATATTAAATCAATAATTTTATATTTTTTAAATACACTGTAACTGATATGAAAAACCTAAATGGTTTGATTCTTCTAATTTCAGAGAGAATGATGCTTGATTTAATATGATTTATCTGGATCGGAGAAACTGAACTCAAAATACAAAGAACTTTTGCGTTGTATAAAGTAAAAGTTGAATATTATGATAATAAAATACTATTAAATAAATAAAAAACTATTATTTAGAATTTAATAAAATATATTTACATTTGTTTATAATTATTCAATATTTAATGAAATTCCTTCAAGGCCATATTATCTAAAATAATATATAAAAGCCACATTGAAAAACGAACATCTTCTATCCATCCTTTTACGTAAGCTGCAAAAAACAAGAATTGGAAGTCCTGAATATCAAACATGATGCTCGCACATAAATACAAAGAAGCTGCAGATAAAGATACAAACACGAGCACACAGAATCCAGCGTTAAAAAAGCATCCATCATTTCAAGGTTATATGATCGGCATTTCCGCGTCGCCAAGGCGGACGGCTTCCTCCTCACTCGCTATCAACAGCAGTAATAGTACAATTAATAGTAATAGTAATGGTAGTAGTAGAGATATTGGCTATTGACTCTATCGCGGTAACAGCAGCAGCAGCAGCGAGTAGACAAAGACAGGACGTGAGCCGAATCTGAACTGTTTTCTTTTTCAAGGTCATGTGTGTGTGTGTTTGTGTTTCCTCCCCTATCTCGCCCCCACCCTCTTACTCTATACTTCGTGGCGTTCAACGTTCAACCCTGTGCTACCCCGGCGCGCATTTTCTGGCTTATGACACGAGCGCCCCGCATCTCTCTTATCGAGCGATGAAAAGACTTTCGTTTAAGCAGACATCGCTAGATTGGCTGGAATTTTGATCCGGTCACGATTGGGATCAATGCAATTTATTTTAGTTGTGTGCTTCGATATTGATGTTTATTGTTTAGATTTAGGTTAATTGATAGATTTACAGGTTAATATTATGAATCATGCCTCGAAATGAACGAATTTGGCGTAAATTTTAAAATTTTATCTTTTTTCTCGAATTAAAAAGATCAATTTTGAATTGCTTCTACTTCGAGAATGATGAGATATATTTTTTGCTGATTTCGTTTCAAATTCATTATTAACCGAGAAATAATTTACAATGGTTTATGTGAAATTAACTGGCGTCGCGTGATTCAAACCAGTTACCAGGAAATCGAATGTGTCTGTCAGCCTTTTTCTCAGTTCCTGAGCATGAATTTGAAACGACGTGTATTAGTAGCATTACAAATGCTTCATGTAATAACGTATTTTTGAAATATAAATTTCTATATACTTCGTGCTATAACTTGTTAAAAATACAACGAAATCTTTAAGAGTGCTTCAATTTTCGCTTAATGAAGAGTGATTTTATTATCGAAAGAATACTTTCTAAGAGAACTTAGGTATAGACAATACATGGTTGAAAAAAAAAGTACAGTATAAAGCAACCAGAAAAAAGGCATTCCTTTTAAAGTTCAGTAGTGTAAAATCTATCAAGAAATATTTAAGAAAAGTCAAAAGCTCAATACAATAAAAGCGAACCATAAAATAAGAATTTTACTTTTATCGTTTTCACAAAGAAAAGGGACGTATTATTGCAGTAGTATTTGTGCACATTAAGTTGCAATACTTGCTAACTTAAAAGATCTTTACAACGTATCAACTAATGAAACTCAAAGTGTCGACACTAAAACGTGAGCGGAGACACGCATCGCTCGAGGCTAAAACCACACCGAAACGCCAAGCTGGAACGCACGTCGCGCAGTTCAATCTAGCTGCATCCTAGAGCACTTTACAGCCTCCCACAGTGACCTGTAACCCATGACAAAGAGGTGCACCACCACACACGTACTATGCGCGTATATACAAGCATACAACTGGGCAGTCGATATCCTTGGCAGCAGGATTTTCGACCCACATCTCACCTGTGCACAGTACACGTGTGTGTCCTTCAAAACTGCGCGCTCTCTCTCCCTCTCCTATACGTCGGTCACGGTTTTCGTAAAAATATACTCCTATAGCGAGTGTGTGTGTGTGTGTGTGTGTGTGTGTGTGTCAATGGAGCAGCAGCGAGAGGAGCCTGGGCAAAGATCGATAAGTCGCGCACGCCTATATATCCGATTCGCTGGCTGCCTCGTGGATGGGGCACGCGCGTACGTCGGAGATAGACCCAACGAATACCGCGAAATATGAAAGTTACTGAGTGCCTTTTTCAGTTAAACATTTTTTGTTCGAGAGATTCCTGGTACTGTAAGAAAAAAGGAATGCGATCTAATTTACCTAGATGTTTATCGTACCAAATAGAAATGCGAAAGAAACTTGAGAATATTTTCCTTTTTATTTTTCAGAAATAGGTACTGATCCTAGTACTGAGATCACTAGGTAGTTCAATCCGTACTTTTTTCAGTTTATTAGTGAAATTTGTAAGTATATGACATGTATAGGTGTTTAAAGTCGTCAATGATGAAGTCTAGGTAGTACTTCTCATAGCTTTTGTATTAAAATTTGGATTTAATATAAGCGCACATAAAATTATGGAGCGCTGACAAAAATAATTATATGTTGCTGACTCGAATGAAATATTTTTTAGGCCCCAATACACGAGTCAATTTGTATATATCTTTATTTTTTGGGCTAAATACAAATCAAATGGAAATATAAGTATAAAAATGGATGTATAAACGCCGAAGTGTATATGTGTCCAAGTGCGGATCTCACACCTAGATGTACAAAGCTATGGTACAACTATCTGGGCATCATTATCGCGCATTATCAGCGACCCTATACATCTAGACGTCAAGTAAGATCATATACAACATCTAAAAGATCGGATACGGCAAAAAGTTTCGAAGCGCTACCATATACACCTAGACACCAAAAGCTATGTAGCGGACTACCTGAACGTTATCATCGGCGACCCTATACACCTGTAGACATCGTATACATCTGAGTTCTCTACCTAGACACAAAAAAACTACAGACTGCACTAGCTGAACTTCCTCATCGGTGACTCGAAGCATATAAACGTCGTATATAACGGATTCTTACACCTAGACACAAATACTACAGAGCGCATCGAGAATTTTTTTTACTTAAAAAATATAATAATAATAAGCATTTAAGAAATTCTATTTACTGTGATTGATAATGGTCAATAAAATATATTTGTCCGTGTGTACTAAGCGCTCGTCTTGTACTTAAGCGACTCTAAAGCGATATTTATTAAACCGCTTTTCCGTCTCACACCTTGTTCTATAAAGAGATCAACCGTCTGCTTTAACGACGGGACAGATCGTAAATTGCATTTAATGTCGATTGTGATTCTCTGCCACAGAATTATGCTTCGTGAGAAAATTGCCTGTAGTTAGTTGTTAAGTCTTTAAATGAAATCGTACAACCCCAAGTACGTATATTTATAAAGACAAAAAATAATGATTTTAAGAATTATTAGAAAATTAACCTTCTTAATCGAAAATATTCGATAATTTGTATAAGAACTCTAATCATTGTGGCCCTAAGCATACGAAAGAATCTATTATTGCCCATATTAAATTTATAAACTTTAACATCAGACGTATAGCTAGCAACTTAAGAAATCCGTAAACGTTGGACCGAACCTTATGAAAATTTTAATTCAACCGCCTTGAACATGAAACCCTATACTACAAAACCAAAAATAACTGTTCCACCTGAATTAGCTGACTCAGAAGGTCAAGACTTTATAATTATAACATTAATTTAATTTGGCAAAATAGTAAAACTTGTATAAAATATTTGAATTCTAAAAGTTAAAGATATGATAGGGATGCTATTAAATCATTTTATGAATACGAATAAATGTCTAATAGGATGCAAATTACTTTTGTATAAGATAAATATAGTTAAATGAAAAATGAGAAATTAAAAATGATACAAGTTTTAAAAATATCTCGGAAGAAAGAAAATAAAATAAATGCATATTATGAAATGAAAAGGGTGTAATGAAATAGATAAAGTAATTAACAGAAAAAATTAAAATGTCATTTTATGAGGTACGAAAAGTTAATAAAAAAATTATGGACTAAAAGAGATACTGTGTAAAGGAAACAATGGAAGAAGATAAAAAATTATTATAGCTACATATTTTGAGAGAAATATTGTTGGGGATTGCTGAGATAGACGATGATATTCAAAACTGTAATACCATTGTGTTGGGAGTCAAAAGTGTTAGATATGATGCAAACCTTTATAAGCCTTCTAATTCCAATGCAGTAGAATATGCGGTAAAATAAATTATCTGCGGTTTTTTTGTTTTATAAGTAATAAGATAACTTTGTACATGATTTTATTACTTTTAATGGATAAATATAATAATATAACTGAAGCATTATATTGCGCTTTATTTATTAGTCTTACCACTTTTAACTTTTTCTACTTAAATTACTGTGACTGTTTAAATACTAAAAAAAAAATTTTTTTCTGTTTTAGGTAAGTGTTTGTGCAGATCTTCTGCTACAAATGGAATACTTTTCAGTGAGTAAATTGTATACAGCGAATATCATCAAAGATTTGGAAAACAATTCTTTGCGTTTTACTGAAACCCAACCATACGAAATCCAAATACATAGCTCTTTGAATAACAATTCAAGAAAATATAAAAAAAATATTTTTTTATTTATAAAAAAATGATGTATCTTTATTCAATGGCTCTCACAAATAGTAAATGTTATTGCCCATGGTTACATATTTTCGAATCCATAATATTTTTCTTTCTGCAATAATTAATTGTTGATTTTCGGATCTTTTTAATAAGTATTGAAATAGAATATTGAAATATTTTTCATTACCAATGGTGGAAACGAGGATGGTATTTAACTTTTATTCCAGCACTACAATTCCTTTATTTGAAAGAGTGATAGATATTGATGATCGATACGCGAAACTCTGTGAGTGATTTGTTATACATCCCATTGTTGCCCTCTCGTAACTTCAATGCGATACATACGTGAAATTTGAAATTCCGTACCTTCCCAGTCTACTTTATTTTTGTTTGCAACAGCAAACCTGTATTTTTATGCTGCAGCTCAATTTATAATGTATCAAAGAAGGAACATCCCATAATTAAGGTTTTTAATGGTATACGCGTGAAAACACGGCATAACTGATTGATTTGTATTTAACTATTTATACATATATGCTGTTTATAATAAAAACTCGTTATGTTATTATTGACAATTGAAGTACCTATACTTAACTTAAAATATTATGCAAACTTTTAACCTTAGAAAAACTTAAAATTTGTAAGATTTAGGATACTATCACATATATTTGACAAGAAAATATAGTAGGCAAATTACAAAAAGTATGGTAGAAACTTTCATGTACAGAGTACACGTGACTACATAAAAAATTACATGCTAATTAAACTGAGATGTAGTTTTCTACATGATTCAAAAATTTACTCTAGAAAATCATTATTAAAAGTCTTGAGAAATTTTTTATTACTATTTTGAATCATGTCATGACATTTTCAGTTTTTCTTAATCTGCTAGTTTCAAAGGAGTGCAAGTTAATTTTATATCTTGACAAAAATAAAAAACTATGTTTCTAGAATCTGTAATATAAATCAAAGAACTTATATTAAATATAATATTAAACTTAAAATTAAGTATAAATTACTGCTATGAAAATAAATTTTGTGATCAATTATTATTGTTAAACTATAGTTCAGTACACAAGTTGACCTGCTTATTGTTTTCTGAAGTGTGAAAGACGAGACTGAACTTCATGAAGTAATACTTCAGTCAGTACATTTATGTCAGAAACAGTAACAACAACTGGGCGTGCATATATAGATCAAGAATGTTATTAATAAAAATGCTCTCACTTCTATACAATTTTATTTGTCTAAAATGAATTTACAATCGATCCCTGCGAGCCAATGAATCTGGATTCTAGTCCTAATACTCATATTGGCGAACTGTTTAATTTCAGTTTCTTTAGACCTACACGTGTGAGATAATGAAACAAAGTACCCTTATAAAAAGCATTATTAATTTCATTATTTATTTATTATTTATTCATTTTATTAAGATATTCATTGTTAATTATAACCGTTTGTTTCGCAACCTTTCTCAACATTTTTATATTTCCGATTTGCCTTTTACAGGAGTTCTTTTTTCGTTATCTCACACGTGCAGGTCTAATGAAACTGTAATTAAACATTTTGCCAACACGAATATTGAGACTTGAATTTTTATTCATTGGCTCGCATCGATTGACTGTAAATTCATTTTAGTAAAACTTCTTCCACGAGCGTTCTTATATATGGGAGCGTCCACCAAAAACCGGCCAGCGGGCGCGTGCAGCGCATTTTTTTCGAAAAAGGCGCTCTCTTCAACTCGCCTATAATCCTTCGTTGAGTGTGTCAGAAAAAAACAAAGCATGTATATCGATAGATTTTTTCCTGCTCTTTCTAATAGTACCATTATTTTTACTCCAAAACACTTTTTTCTGGATGAATGATATATTTTTTTTGGAATGGTTTGAACTTTCAAATTTAATTTTCGACCAGAAAAAAGTGTTTTGGAGTAAAAATAATGGCAACATTAGAAAGAGCAGGAAAAAATCTATCGATATACATGCTTTGTTTTTTTCTAACATGCTCAACGAAGGATTATAGGCGAGTTGAAGAGAGCGCCTTTTTAAAAAAAAATGCGCTGCACGCGCCCGCTGGCCGGTTTTTGGTGGACGCTCCCATATAATATATAAGATTTTATTTATTATATACACTTTTATTTTAGTTTGTTAAATGCAAAAGAAAAAAAATGCCAATTCAAGTTTCATCAATACTATTTAACAATCTAAAATCTACATATTTCAGATCTGTTATAACAACTGCATAGCCAGAATAGCGACTCTTCATAGTTACGAATGATTTAACATAATTATCGTACTTAATTCAAAATTCCTCTGCACTCAAAGTTCCAGTGTTTCGCATAGTGGATAGTGGATACATTTTGCGTGTTCAGTTTTTGTGGCGAACCCGTCACTCTTAAAGAATCGGGTGGGATCAATTCAATGACGACAACACCAAATTTGGATCTTCACAATTTGATCAGGTTCGGGCTAAGAAATTTCAGTCCACTGAACTAACATCAATTCACCCATGCGCCGCACCGTGCCGATGTATCCATCCATCCAATTGAAATATTTCAATCGAATTTTCAAAATGTAAGCATCGGTCACAAATCGGCTACTGCAAGGGGTTGAAAAGCTGCGCCAGAAAGGCGATAAATCTCTTGCCAATTTTCCGACGGGGGTACATCCATCCCAAGATCCACAAGCCACAACAGAAGAGTTGGCAAGCGCGCATTTACGCCCGGACTTCTTACGCCCCTGTCTCTCCATCTCTCTCTCTCTCTCTCTCGCTTGCTCGTCTGGGGATGGTGGTAGTGGGGGTGGTAGAGGGTCGGTTGGACCGCGGCGCGCACTTCCCCTTCGCACACGGGTTACGTATATGGACATAGTGAAACGCACAGCCGCGACTGCGGCGCTCCAGTCAGTCAGTCCTCGGCTGGATGCGGACTAGCACCTAAGAGCCCACCGCTCGCGACAATCCCTTTTTACCTCTTTTCTACTCTACATCACCTTCGGGTTTTGCTTGTTTTTATTATTTCGAAAGAACGTCGCGTGTGCGTGCACACAGAGACACCAGTGCCTCGGAGTATAGTGGTTTTCTGGGGAGGAAGGCAAAGAGGGTGTTGGGTTTGTGCATCCAGCTGCTGCTTCGGGAATGAGGATCTGAGAGGAGCTGTGCGTGTGTTTAGTTGGTTCTCCTTTAGTTTTCCAGTTCTACTAGTTCCTTTCTTTAGCCGAAACTGGCCACTGTTTAGTGCAAATGCTAATCTTTAAATATACGTGGCTTAATGTAAATTAGAGAGATGACGAGGAGTGCTGAGATTGCTTATCTTAAATAGGGGATTTGCTGGTAGATCCGTTTTCGGAAATGGTTCTAGAAATTTAAGAATTTAACATATTATAAAACTAGTCAGAAAGGACAAGATTTGTGTTGGATGGCAATGCCATGTTAAACTTGTACTGATGATTCGTTACTGAAATCGACCTGCTGCGGTATTAACTCTATTCAATCTAGTGCTATTCGCAGATGTAACTTTATTTTGATGTTAGATCAATCAGAACTAACTTCGTCTGATTCAGATAGTGAACTTAAGAGAATACTGCTAAGCTTTTTTTATCACTTAACCTAAAATTATAATGAATTGTAATAAAAATTAATAACTGATAAGCTAATAAATTTATATTAAAACTTTTATATTTATATTTTTAAATTAGAATTTCCTATAATTATTAATATAAACTATAAACGATTATTTTTGTAATTAACCATCAATAATTAATTTATAATTTTATACTTTTGTGGTTGATATAAACATTTATAAATCCATTTATAAATCAATTCTGTTTTTATTTTATTCCAAAGCAAATGTATAAAATACTCTTTTGATATATTTTTGTTAATATTCCGCATTAAATTGATAACCAAACTTTATTCAACTTTTCTAAGCTGAATATTTTATATTTCTTGACTTCAGTGTGATTTATTTTTTATTGACAATATAAACTATAACACTTTAACATTTTTCTATTTCTAGACTAATTCTTGTACTAATTCTGTGAACATAGAAACACTATAATCGACAGCCTCGTACGTATCCTTTATCCTTAGGGCTATTATTTTCATAAAGGACAGTTATAGGACCTTTGGATAGAGGTAATTACTTTTCGCGGTGCACTTGACTACAAGCCAAAAACGAGCCATTACGCATGAAAATGTTAATAAGGAACTTATTTGAGGTTATGTGCGACATAACCGACGGTTCTCGGATAGAAAAAAAAATAAAAAGGTGAACTTTACGCGTACTTTTCCGGAAAAACCACCAGGCGATGATGCAGAATCTATCAGATATCAAGTAGCATATTAGGCATGAAAAATACGCGTTTTTTTTAAAGGATACGAGGCGAAACTATGAACTATCTATAAACTCACGATTTTCTCACCAGGCTTTCAGAATAGCAATATAAAATCTGCCTATTATCCACGTTTAATAGATAATATTCGAATCTATTATTGTGCATCAATATACGTCATATAACCTAAAAAGATGTGATCGGAGAAAACCCAACTTTATCCTCTGGGCTCGTTAGCCCAGATACACAACATAATCGAGAAAATCTCGATGATATAACGTGTTTATTAAACTCGAACTTGGTTATTTTCGTGCTCGTTGATGCGTCCACCCTACATGCATTTATTTACTTTTCGAAAGTACGTAAATATGCGGCGAAACCGGAGCAGCGGTCCAGTGTCGTGTTCGATACTTACGGATCGAAAGTGCCACCGCTATATACACAGTGGACATTTATGGCGATATGTGGGAATAAAAATAAATTTGTGAGTGAGCAGCCAGTATCAAAATAATTATATTTAATCGACTTTGAAGAATTCACGTTACTTCCGATTTATGGTTGATTTATTAATTTTCGTTGTTACTGCTTCAACTAAATGCATAAATTTTGGAGCAATGAAACAGTTATTTTGCTCGCTATGTACTAAATCAGTTTTATGTTAATATAAGTTTAAATGAATGATAGTAGATTACTGAAACTTTTTGTCATTTATTACAATACCAATTCTTTGTAAATTAAAAAATTTTACATTTCAACCGCGAAAATTGTGAAGATTAAAAATTTGTAAAAGAGATATTTCAAATGTATTAAATCTTTTAAATATTAATCAATGAAATCAAGCATGTGCATATAGGTTCGTTAAAAATTAATTAATAAAATTGAAAATTTAGTTTAACAATGTCGTTTTCATTTAAAACATCATATCTTTGATTATACACGTAGAATATAAAATTATTTTACTTGAATTGTGCTTTATTGGTTCAAAAGGATCATTTTCTCTACCTGTAAATTACAAACAACTCGTTACAAAAATTTCGACTTTCAGATTTTGTTTAAATATTCAAGTCATAGTTTAATTAATATCATGCTTCATGTAAAATTTGAAAATGTTAAGTTGCGAATATGTTAATTACCAAAGAATTAATCAAAGGGAATACAATTTTCAAAATAAAAAATCCTACATTCGTGAACAAGTCCACACGCACTAAAAATTAGAGTGAAACAAAAAAAGGAAAAAAAACAAGGCATCGGTCCATGAAGCTTTTTATTTCAGCCAATCGTTAATGAGCAGATGTCGATGGAAATTCCTCGGGATTGACACTGAACGATCATTCGATTAGCAGCGATCGACTCGCGACGGCTGATCGGATTATGTCTTCGTTCGTCCGCGAGTTTGTGCGGACGTCCAAAAGTGTCAGCTCACTTTTCCAACCCTTGCACATATGAATAATTCATTAGATGGATTTTTCGACGTGTATTTTGTGTTTTTTCCAGGGTGAAATTTAGGCTAACAAAATGTAGTTTTTTTCTCAGAAGATGGTAGAAAAATATCAAGGATTCCTATGTGACTAATGAAGTAAAAAAAAAAGCGAAAGAGAATTGAGTCAATGTTGATTGTATCTGGGATTTCAAGGACTAGAAAATTGATAATTTATATTAATATTAAATTGAATTCGATATTATTAATTAACACGATATTCTAATGCTTATTAATTCATATTTGATTTTGACTGATGAAATAAGGATTGAATTAATTTAAATAAATAACGTAATGAGAATCCAGTGCTTTTGTAAATTTATCATAAAATATAGTGAAGCGCGATTACACTATTTTTTAATTTTACTTCCATATGTATAATTTTTATATGCGAATTTTAATTTTCATAAAAAGTTACGACTATTTAATACTAGATTTTTGTTTATAAAAATGGTATTTGAAAATGAACAAGTATTTTCATACCCTAATTTAAGCATTCATAATAAATAGATATTTCATTGAAAATACGGTACGTTGTCTGAAAATTTCAAATAACTGTTCTTGTTTTTTGTAAGTACAACATTTAAGTATTTACTCATATAAAGATCTTTCGGTGCGTGTGAAATGACATATAATTATAAAATAATACTCTTACTTGACAGAAAATATTTTTAAAAAAGCTGAGCATGCATATTTTTTCCTATGTTTAATACATGGAACTACGAAAATGCAAACATAGAATGGCAAGCTCATTTTCAATAATTTTTTTAAGCTTTTCTTTAATTATTAAGGTAATAAAAATATTTTTTCGTCAAATTCAATGTTTTTTTTTACGAAGGTACAGGTTCAGTACGTTCCCTGTAAATAGTCCATTTGATTATCATCTCGTAGGTCTCCTCTGTTTTTGACATGGTCCCTCACACATTCCTTCGAATATTGGATTTTTCTAACGCCTCTAGACTACCGTCAATCACAGGCTCGAGTGTTTAAAAGAAGTCTCTCATCTTTATTCAAAAACCAATTTTCCAAAATCCTTGAAACTCGAATGGCAATAAGCCTCGTCTCGACGCTGGTAAGCGAGAAAATGCGGAATGCCACACGTGAAAAGGAGGAAAGAGGAAAAGGAGACAATGAAAGCGGCCTCGAACGGACGTCAAGAACGAACTCGTTCCGTCACGGCTTTGCGCCCCGCTATTCGCAATGGACTTCGCCTGTTCAGCCCTTTTCCTTCTTTTATTACTTGCCAGATGCGCTTCCTTTTTCTGAGTACCGTGTCGTTTATTATTAATTTTTATCCAGACCTGATCGATCAAAGTTCGCTTTTGCCCCCAGCGCTTTTGAGAGCTTAGTGACAACTAAGCTCTCTCAACTGGGGAATTTCATCTAAATCAAGAAATATTATTTCAATTAGAGTAAGACAAAATTCGATTACAGTAGATTTTTAAAATATCATTGGATGTAAATTTACAGGTAGTCTGCTCTAAATTATTTTAATTAAAATTCTGTTAAGGGGATGTGATATGGTTGAGAAAACTCTGTCACCATCTTGGTAATGATGTAAACATATGTATATATTATGATAAAATTATGATAACATATAATTCTAATTGAGATTAATATAAATATGCAAACATAATTTAAAATTTCAAACTAAGATTAGCAGAAGTCTTTCTTATTGAAACAATATATTAAGCATATATTAAGTAAATTATAAAAGTTACTAATAAAAATGAAACATTGAAATTTTTCGTTTCAGCCGTGAAACTTAGGTATTGATCAAAGTACTTAAATTAGCCAGCGAGAAAACTTTGCAGTATCATCTACTCGGACTAAGGAATTATAACTTAATTAAGCTCATTTGGGTGACGTGATTCCACTGTAGCTCAAAGCAGAGGCGTGCGACGTCACCAAAACTTTAAAGCGCCGTATCTCGTTCGGTTTTTGAGATTTTTGCGAAAATTCAATCAGTTGGCAAAGAGAGCTTACTTTAATCGCTTACAACACAACAAGGACTAAAACAAATACTCCTCGCTTAAAACTCTGGGTTTTCATTTAGCTAAGCTTATTGCTGAATGAGGGGTACAGTTTTTTAGTTTTTCATCAATGTTAATGTTTCACGTATCTAAGCTTGTGGATTATTCACTTGATATACAAGTAATTTTATTTATTCTGATGTAATAAACAAAAATAAAGTTACAGTGAGATGATCGAAAACAACTAGCCCAGGTCCCCGAACGCGGTAGCAAAGCATCTGTGATGGTATAATATTGAAAAAATTGTAAAATTCAACCACATATTGTTCACAGAAGTTCTCATTATCGGCACGCTCGCAGTCTGCAAAAGAAATGCTCGCTTGCAGTCTTTAAAAGAAATGTACGCATTCGTCACGCGATTCGTTGTGCCTTCAGCCGCAGTTTCGAACTTTTTTGTACAGTGCACGGCATCGCTGCCCACTTGATGAACTTTTAATATACTGACAAAAAGAAAGTTAGATCCTGAAGAAAATTCTCAACAGAGTTATTGTGCCATTAGTGAATTCGGTTATTTTGATGGATGCGTGTGCCGAGCTATGTGTCACTTTTTAGCTCGACATTAAAAAATAAAAAATAGCGTTAAATTTAATTTCACCTATAGCAAAAAATCAGATTTTTAAATTAAGAATGGTGATGGTTTTTTTTTAGCATTGAATTATCTGTACTGATTAAAATTAAAACTCTTGAAATCTCAGTAATAAAATTCATTCATCAGCTATTATGAAGTATATCGAAAGAAGTCCATCATCAATTTTTTCTTGCAAAACTGAAGAAATTTTAACTAGTTTCTTTCTTTAATTTTAATGATAATAATTAGATTGTTTCTAATAAATTAATTAGAATAATCTCGTAGTGCAGGCGTAGTCGAAACTCATTCGCAATTTCAATTTACAATTCACTCATTTCGATTAGTTGCTAGAATATAAAATTTTTCCAAAATTTTCTCATTGCACCCACAGGAAAGGCATCTCCCTGAACAAGAGGACTGTTTTAAATGGCATCAGCATCACGCCCGCGATTCGCGTTTATATCTCCCAATTGCACGTTAAGTTCGCGCGAATCTGGCCATTGTGCGTCCACTGACAATGCGAGAAAATCCGTCGCGCAAAAACAATAGGGCCGAAAAACACTTTTCCGTGAATTACGTTCCCCGAAAGCTCAGCGAACAATGCCCTGCATTAACAAAGCGTGTGCATATGTGTAAGCGCATTTCTGTTTGTGTATGTGTACGTGAGTAGCTGAGAGTGTCGTAGTCAGACATATAAAGGGGAAAGCTTTTTTGAAACCTTGTTTATTTTTGGTCGTCTTGACATTGAATGACTTCGTGACGAAGATTTTCTCTTTCTTGAACGGGAGTTGTATTGAATGTGAAGCATTCTTTGGATCTTGTGAACCTAAAAGCAAAAAAAGATGGTTGAAGTTTTATTTAAGTAAAAACTGCCTAAGGTTTGAAGTACCTTTGAATTTCGACTTTCATCTGACTTTTTTTTTGTTACTTTAACGATTTTTGAAGTCTACTTTTTTTAAAAATTGAAACGATTAAGATGATTTTTTTTATTGGCGAAGTCAATAAATGTCTGAAATATGACACAATAATTGATGTATATCTTGTACTAGTAATAAGTGAACCAGTAAAATCACTTATTACCTTCATCCTCCACGCAGCGCATTCGCTAATCCCACAGCATTTATCACTGTGTTAACGAGTGTTAGAGGCCTAGAAACTATTCCTACGGTCCGCAGAGGGAGAAAGAAAGAGAGTAAAAAGCGATTATCAGTAGCAGCTGCAGGTCCAGCGAGAATTTGCGGCTCTCGATATCGGTGCGCGGATTTTCCGTTCCGGCTTTTGGTGTTCCAAAAAATTTACGGACGACTTGGCTATCGGTGAACACCAAGCTATTTCGCAGCTGCTGTGCTTAGCGCCTTTATTTATCACGTCGTTTCAGCTGCGAACAAGAATTGCTTAATCCTTCTCTGTGTGCGATTGATTTATTTAAAAAACTTCAAACCAGCTTTTTTCATATAGCTGATCTCGAATCTAATATATTTCAATTTTCAAACTATAGTAACTTGTGTTAAATGTTAAAATTTTTTAAACATAATTACATAATTATTTTCTATTAAATTGTATTGACTTACAAAAGTACTGGATAATTCTTATGGAAACTAGTTTTCGATCAAATTGAATGAAACTTTGGGATAATATAGTTTTTGACGTCCATAATCAAAAGTTGCAATGGAGCCGAGATACACAAAAGGCCAGTTTTTGAGATATAGGTAGAGGATTAAGAATCTGATTTTAATTGCACAGTACACGAATCTAAAATCTTAGGAAGTCATAAAGTAAATGATAACACATCACCTCATTATTATATATCATTTAACAGTGTTTATCTTTTAATTCTGTCAACGTGAATGAATTTCGGTTTTAGGCTAAAACATTCGAGATTGTTTATAGTATGAGTTATATAACTTTTATTTGATTTTTTGACAGAAATAAAAAATTAGCTCAGTTGGGGTAGAAGACAAGTTTCTCAAGCGAAAGATTGATCATTCAAATCCTTTGAAACCTTATTATTATTTTCGTCATCTTACTCCGGTTTCGTAAGGCTGGCAAAGTTTTTAAAATTTTTCCCACAATAAGAAATCCCAATTTCCCACAATAGGGAAATTTAATATTGGGACGATGAATAAACAATTCTAGCTAAGCAAATAGAAAAAGTCACTTGTATTACTCAAAGAAATAAACTAATAACAATAATACTTTATCGATACTGATTCTTAGTAGTTAATAAAGTTTCACAGCTTGAAATAGTTAAAAGGCGATTTCAGTAACATCATTATATGGAACAATTATAAAAAATACAGATTGCAATTTTAACACCAAGTCTTTTAAGATAATCCGTTTTCTCTAAAATTTACGTAGTACTCTTTTAGTTACATAAAATTTTTTATTGGTTTTAACCAAGTTATAACGATTACTATCCTAACCTCACCTGAGAGAGTACTCCTAACGAAACTATCCTCCTCAATCGTCTTACCACAGCTGAAAGTCAAGCCCTAGCAGCTCCTCTCAGATCGGGTCTGCAAGTGATCCATTAACTCCGCGTCACTCGCTTATCATGCTAAACAAGACGCTCGGAGATCATCGGCTAAGAGTCATGGCAGAGGAGCGCCAGTGAGATAGGGTCGAAGGGAGCGCGAGGGGAGAGTTGGCAACACTGGCCGCGTAGGTTGGCCATGGGGCTGGTGCGATGTTCTCCGAGCTGTGCAGGGAGACCCTGCGTAAGGCCGCGGTCTGCTACAGCAGCGGCCGCTCCTCGGCAAGCCCCTCGCCTTCGCCGCCTTCATCGCCTCCGCCATCGCCCTCGAGGGAGCCACCCACATCTGGCCAGAAAGACCAGATCGAGACCAGAGACGTCGGTTGCGCCAGTCGTCTGCAAGCCCCAGTGGCGGTTGGTGATCACTTCGACGCAGGACACTTCTCCAGGAGATCCACCAGCCCCACCGAGTTTCGCGAGTATGTTGACGCGCGCGAGACACGACTCTTACGCGCTTTGTCTCGGGGCTCTTTTATGTCTCTCTCTTGACGACTTACTATTTTACCGACCGTATCTATATTTCAAATAAGACATCTGTTGCATTCTGATAATACCAGCATCTAAATATATATTATATGTCATATTTAGTCTAAACTCAAAACAAAAAAATAACAATCTTTTTCTAGTTCGTGCTTTAGTGTGCTCTGTAAATATCTACAATAATTAACGCACGAACTTGTTTTAATTGTCTTTCTAATTAATTCCTAAACAATTCTATAAACCAATGCGTTATCATTTAAGATCGATCAATAACACTGTTGGCAAAACATTTGCAGGATCAGCTTTTATAAATTCTAGTCCATTGCAACATTTCGTGTTTGTAGAAGGAAGTTTCTTTTTTATGACACGATGAATACCGTAACAGTGCATTTAACCGAATTCTTTGATATTCTTGGTGACAAATTGCGCTTGTATTAACTAATATATCAGTCTAACCTATTTGATCAAAGTTGATTTTTCAAACTGATTGATATCATATATTGACTCGAACGAAAGCGGACACGAGCATAATCTGTTGACAAATCGAAAAGTTCTAATCAAGTAAAAAAAAGCGAAATGAAGACGCACCCGTAGCATCGAAAGCAGTCATAAAAAAAAGAACATCTCCATTTCCTTCTACGAAACATGATCGTCAAGAGAGCAACGAGTCTCTCCGAGATGAGGGAACCCTCGTGATCCTTATCCCAGCCAAAAAAAAAAGAAGTCCGACAGAGCTAAAGTGGCGGCAAAGAGCGTGTCCGCGACCAATAAAGCCTTAAAGCTATATCCATCCACGTGTGTGTTTACCGTCTCGCGCGCGTGTACGTGCCTCGAGTGCGAATACGACCTTATACGAGAGAAAGAAAAAGAAAAAGAGAGAAATTATGATAACGTGCAGGAAGCGCGCGGCGACACCGACCAACGTCAGCAACCGACGTACTACGAGCAGCCTCGAGTCGAGGGACGGCCGACGCTCTACCTACACAGCCACCGTCGACTGCTCCTCGTCCTACGGCAGCTCCTCCGTCTCCTCCTCGTCGTCTAGGGACCACCACCAGCCGTCGAGCCAGCAGTATCATCATTACCAGTACCACAGGCGCGGTAGGTCCGCCTCGCCGGAGATGCTGCGTAGCTTCAGTCTCGAGGAGCCGACGCACCAGCAGCCCTGGGATTCCCCGGGCTCCTCGCCCGAGCCCGACGACAACTCCTCCACCTCGGGCGACGAAGGTAAGACACCCCTTGAGATGTACGCTTCTTTGCCTTCTCTATAGAGTTACACAAAGGTCTTGTTCGATGATTGTGAGATGTTCCTATTCGAACCTTGCGATGTGCAAGCCTGGATGGAGATGGCGGAATGTGATGAATTTTTATTTTGAGTGACAAATGAGTTTTCTCTTTTTGTTTTTCGCTCAGAGATTTTTCATTGATCTCTATCCTGGAATAAAAAGAAGTATCAATTTGGATGTTTTAGTAAGAACAAAAAAATTCTATGAAAAATTATACAACTGGTGATTTTACTATACGCCGTTAATCTTATATTTTTATTGTCAGGGGCAAAGCTATAAATTGAACAGAATTGAATTTAAAACTCTTTTCCCCTTATCCCTTTCATCTAATTAATCTTGCACTCTTTAAACTTGGTCTTCATCCATAAATCACAATGTTTATGGCTAATTCTGTTTGTACGCGATTCTCGAGCAGACGATCAACAATAAGTTTAAACCTTACATATTTGATCTAATACCCATCAGTTCATGAATATCGAAGCGAAAATTTCCACTATACTAACCCACTGAATTCGCTTTGCTTAAATATATATATTAAAGTAGTATTTCCATTGTGAAAAATATATGTTGTCCATGGCCCGAGAACCGTATCTTCGGGAAACATTCAACACGTAATACCCCCACGCGACACATCTACATAGCACGAGTCTCATTCAGTCTCCCACAAAGAAGAGCATATTTCTATCGATTCGCAGCAGCAGCGCAGGCGACTGTAATTCACGAAGGATCTCTCTCTCTCTCTCTCTCTCTCTCTCTCTCTCTCTGTGCGAAGGTCTTATCAGCGGCTGCGCGCGTTTCCCGCCTCGTATAACGCCCGGAACGTGAGCGGAACCATCCAAGAGGTCCGGATGTACCAGTCTCGCGTGACTCGAATCCTCGCGTAATCGAGTGCGACTCCATGGATTCCAGGCGCACACTTTTGCTGCTGCTGTTGCTGCTCAGCTCTGGTGACGTGTCCGACGGTCAAGCTTATCCATATATATATATATATAAATAAATTTACCAATCACTTTAGCCTAACAGGCTTTTATTTATACCTGTGTAGAAGTAATGCAATGGTTGTTGCTACTATATATCGTTTAACCTTTTCTCGGAATTTCGTACGTGGGTATAGCAGAGCGGAGATCAGTTAGTCCCTCGTTCGGCTACTTTCTAGATGCGATTTTCGATTTTTAAGAGTTAAATAGATATATAGCTATTATTATATAATTGAAATGTTAAATTGGAATGCCGTATTACTATTTTCTGTTTCAAATTTATTTGTTCAAAATTATAAAAATTAAAGAAGATACGATCAATTCAAATGCGTGTGACTTCACGAATATATATTCATGATGTAACGCCATATTTCAATATGTATCTATGTATTTATACGTTCGACCATTGCTTCTGTTTATATATATAAGAGACGGTGGAATGACGGAAAAAGCTTGAGATTCTCCTTTATCCATACGGCAATTTCCACACTGATCTGTTTCAGGCATGTGTAGTTAATGTTAATTGCAGCGTTTCTTCGTGATAAGGATACACTATGCGCTTTTCTACCATATATTGAATTACATAAAAATATTACATAAATTGTGTATGCATGCGTAATTTTACTTATGAAATTTTATCGCAGATAACGTTTGTATAAATGTATAAAGTAGTTACGAATATTAATTGAGGTTCTAGTCACTTTGTAAATAATTTGTGGGTAAATATTAGTTTACAGAACTAGCTACGAAGTAGTCCAAACAGTTCAACTCGTTATTTTTTTTCAGGGAGGTTAATTCGCTAAATTGATTACTATGGATGAAAGTATCTGGTCCAAACTACAAGCTCGACTTTTCATGCACTTTGATCACTAATTTTATATCGGAGTTTTTATATAATAATCCGTTAAAAATACTTACTAGTATAAGGATGGAAACAAATTTTGACCAAAGCTTATATAATTAAACTGTTACCTTTTCTTTTAGAAAGAAATTTTTTTTGTGTGAAGAGACATTTCGAGTTCAAATGAGGCAACTCGTTCGAAGAAGAGTCCATTTCGAAAGTGGAATTTTCAAAGAATTTCGACGAAATTCACGTAAATAACACTGCCTTAAAGTCGGGGAAAAATGGGCGCTTATAAGTTAAATGTGTCCTTTTTGAAACGGACTCTGAGTTGTCCTCTTTTCGAAATAGACATTTAGTTGTTGCCTTCTTACTCGAGAGCGAAGATATATAGTATGCAAATTAATCAAACTTTGTACGAATGAAGTATAATAAGATCATTCATCCGTAAAAACGATAACCTTAATTAAAACACCCTTATTTAAATTATATAAATGTTCATTATATAGTTTTAATTTTTAAATTAAAATTTATGCTCTTTATAAATAGTTCATGTGCGTGATATGACGCAAAATGCGTGCACACCCTACGACGTAGCGTGAGGGCATATGACGAGTTGAAAAGAGAGAAAGGGAGAGAAAGAGAGAGAGAAGTGATTTACATTTTTTTCGCATGGTCTTTCGTACAAAAATAATAAAACGTTATTTTTTTCTTTAGAGCAAATATTTAATTAAAGAAAATGCAATTTTGTATAGACTGAAAGCTTCATGAGAAAAAGCTTTTTCTTCTGTACATGTATTTAATTTTACTCAATTTACATCTTTATTATTCTAGATATCTATTATAAAGTAATATGAAAAGGTTTAAAGCGAGTGCATAAATCTTCGGAAAGTCCATCGCAGCTAATTAACAGGCAATCTATCTAACTTGTAGAGCAGACGTTGACAAGTTGTCGTTCTTTCCATTTATTTATGACGCGTTCGAAAACAACTGCACCTTGTCACTCTCACGATACGCCTATACGAACTTTGGCTCCCGCCGGAATTAAGCTTACACGAAAACTTAAAAGTAGCGTCGATAAACTTTCAATCCGACACCTAATTTGGTGTGGAATACATTATAATGAAAGCTTGCGTTACGAAATATTAGGAGCTTGAAAAATATTGAATTTCATCCATTCAAGTTTAGTCCTTTGTTGTTTATCTCCAAACCGATGGAGCGAAAGGTGATTTCGGATATCTGTATTGTGATTTAATTTGTTCAATGATCTTCGCAAAGTAAAAAGATTTAAGCTAATTTTCGTTCTGTAGGCACCTCAGTTCAATTTTGCATTAATGAGTTGCGTGGCTATAAATGTGATTTTTTTCGCTGATATCTTTTTCTATTTGCAATGAAAATTCATATTTGCACTTGAGCAGCCTAATAAAAAAAATCATTCACTAAATTGAAATAAGATATTTCTAGAACTTAATATAAGTAATATTTTACGTTTACTTTGATATAAAATTGGTATTAAGACATACAAATGATCGGAGTTACCGAATGACCGGCATTACCCCGGTTTACCCTAAGAAGTGTTTACGCATTGAAAGTTAAACTCAAAATTACTTGTACCACAAAATGCTTCTGTGTTTATTAGTTATATTAATAATTTTATAAATTCACGTTATAATAAAATGGGAATCTGTAATGTCGATGAGCATATATTTAAGATGGAGCCCGAACCCTCTTAAAGCGATTGTTTTAACATTAATTATAATTAATAGTGCATTATATTTGTATTTTATAAGCAATAGATCAAAACTTGATAAGTTATAATATTTTATTCCAATCCGAATGAAGAAGCTTAAAAACTTGAATAAAGCTCGCGAAACATTCTTAAATTACAAATAATGGATTCACATCGATAAACTTTTTGAAAATTCAAAGCTCAAAACTTTTCCCGTCTCCCAGATTAATATATTACGTTCGAAAAAGAGGCCTCCATCGCAAGCGTGTCCATAGGCACAAAAAGCTCAGAAAAAAAGCAGCCTGGCATTGAGAGAGTATTCGGCTCAATAGCGGGGAACGTAAGAGCCAACGAATTCGTAGCTGTGAAAGCCGTGATTCAGGCTCTGCCGAGAGAAGAAGGACCAGGACTAGTATAGCGAAGGAAGGAAAGGGAGAGACCGAGAAAGTGTGTGTGTATGTCCACGTCCCTCGTAAAGAGGGAAAAAAGGGACGAGCGTCGCGCAACCTGGATTTCCGACACGATTGCCTCGGTTCACCTTTTGTGCAACTATTGCGCAACGAGATATACGTGCGCGCATACACACTGTGGTAAATGCGAAACTTTTTGCAGCGCTATATATATGTAGCCCCTTTGTACCAGGCTGATTTACGCATATTGGTAGATTTTTTTTATACTTAAAAAATAGATCTTTCGACTTTCTCATAGGCGTGTGTTTTAGTTCTCAAACTTATTAGAAGAATCGTTTGGAGATTCGAATGAATTAGAAGACTACAATTTTTTAAATTAAACAAGAATTTGATAATACTAGATTATTTTGGGTCACTCAAACAAAAACGTTATTCGTTTTTGCCTATTACATCCAGATTTTCGGTAGATTAGAAAAATGTGGGTCATAACTATTTTTCGTTGTACAATTATCGTGATAATTATAGGATGCAATTATTGTAATAGAAATAACTGAAAATCTGGACGATATGGATAAAAACACGATACGGAGTTGCTTTTATATTCAAAATATATATGAATACTTAAACGTGGTCTAATTTTTGTCTATAAATGTTTGTCTATAAATTTTGTAGTATTGTGTAACTGAATCACATACGATAATTTAATTTCTTTTTACGAATCATTTCAAACATATATAAAACAAAAAAAATATTCTCATATAGCAATTAATAGTAGCAATGTCGAAGAAACATACTTTTTGATTATAAATAACGTATTTGTTTAAATATTTGTTTTGAAAATCATATACACAAAATAATAGTTTACTAATTGAATTTAATTCTAAGAGTCCTTCATTTCAACCTATAAGCAAATTTCTGTCTTTTTGAAACAAATGCTATTGTGCAAGTTATCTCAAATAACAAATGCACGATTTTATATAAGATATATTTAGCATAAAAAATTTAGCTATATATAAGTTAAAGATTTTCTGCTAAAAGGCTTTAGGAAAGGTGTTGAAAGAACTCTGAATTGAACCAGCCTGAAAGTGAAATCTTTTATTCAGATGGATTTAATTAAAAACGAGTTATCTTTAAGTAATCAAAACATTAATTAAAAACGATTGCTGTTTTTCCCACTTCACGAAATAAAAATTTGCTTGCACATAAAAGCCCTGAATAAGTATTCTTAAATTTTTAAGCTGCATATAAATTGAATTCGTCGTGAGAAATTTATTTCAAGAAAAAGTAAATTTTAATGAAGATAAAATCAACTTGTAATATTCACTCTACGAGAAAATGTTAAGTTGATTGCAATTCTCACTTTGTAATTATGCACTTAAGAGAAAATGTTAAGTTGATTGAAATTCTCACTTTGTAATTGTCGTGATAAGTTCAAAAAATATTAAATGTTTATAAGTACTTCTCACGTACCTTATGCTTTTAGTGTAATTACATTAGCACTGCACCTCCGAGTTATTAGTAAAGACAATAACATAAAATTAATCAATAATTTAAAAAAAAATTTTAATTTTTTATTTCGTAGAATTGTTATTATATTTTTTTATGAAAATCAGATTTATTGAATAGAGAAAATTAAAGTGGTACAGTTTTGTATTAAAGAGTAACTTTCACTTGTTCCTCTTACGCTAAGTGATAAAGTAGAATAAACGACCTTTATTAACTTCTCAGGAAGTAATTATTATAGTTTAAGATTTTCTGTTTTTGTATGTATAAGTTAGATATAACCAGAAAAGTCACTATTTAACTTTAAATTAAAATGATTGCTACTTTAAAAATTGAGCTGATTCATTGTAGAATTATCTTAAAAAACAAAAGCTAAGTCATTAAATGTTTTATTTTTTATACGAAAATTTTCCATCTTTTCAACATGAAAACTGATTTTTTCATAGCAGGCGTTGGCGATTTGATTTTTCCAATACTTTGGACTAATCCAAAAATGTAAAATCAATTGAGCTCAAGATTTATCAAAAATACATTATTTTTATAACGATATTTTTTTTAAAAGAATTATATTTTTTATATTTGGAATAGTCCAAAGAATAAGTAAAAATGCTTTAAAAAAAATTCAATGTTCGATATTTCTCTTCTCAACATTATCATTGTCCTCAATGCCTCATCTCCCATGAAAACGTTGTCTCAGTTTTTCGTACTTTCCTCGTGTTTCTCAATCGCCTGAAAAGAAAAAGTCAAGCCCATCCTGAAATAGGGCGCAGAAAAAAGCTGGCTATTTTCGGTATTACGTCATAGTCGATCAATGCAAGTGACTATATATCATTTTATTTTTCGCTGCCTTCCGACAGGATACGTAAACACATGATCGAGTGAGAATTGATTTAGCTAAGAGGCCGAAAGCCTTTTTTTCCAGGGTACTCTCGGAAGACTCGATGCGATATGTTAACTGCAGAGGGGGTTGGAAAAAATGAAGGACTATCCTCTTGAGGTATCAATATTTTTTTCCTTAAAAACACACTATACGGTTGTTTATTTGTCTTTTCCCCCTTTGTATGGTTTTGTGACAATATGTGTTCCACGCTGGTTTTATTTGAGCTACATTATTTTTTAAAGATATTAAAAGATTTCTTATTTTTTCGAATTATTACTGAATAATTTTTTTTATGGATTATTTGATAGGATAAAAATATATTTTTTGCAGAAAGTACCTACATTTGACGAAATTCGTTTACTAATGAATTTCTTGTTAGTATTCAACAATTAAGTAATTAAAACTACTATATAAATTATTGACAAATTATTATATTGACAAATTATTATGGAAATATCTTGTTGAATATCCGAAAATAATGACTTGTACAATTCAGCAACGAAAAATTTTGGCTATCATAATGATTTTCCATTTTTTTCGATACTTAATTATGAGGTAGACATAAGTGATACAATTTTATTGCTATATTAAGAGTTTAAATAATGCATAGAGATAAAAACAAAAGCAGAGTTCACCGACATAGTAAATCCGTGGTGGCGAGATAAAAACTCAGTCATAAAATCAAACTGAGTGGACATTATAAAGAAATCGTTTGCGCAGTATCTTAAAGTGGAGCACAATTTAAATTCAAACTCGTCAAGTAAACCTTTTAAAAAATTAGATACCACGTGCTAACTCCAACGTAATATTGAATAATAAAATGAAATAATTTAATGAAATTCACTAAAATCCAATAAATTTTTTGTAAGTGCTAGTCAACAGTCTCTAATATGCTACATAGAACAAATATAGTTAATTTAAATTAAAGCTAAATCCATTTACTAGAATGAATACTCTTACCACAGTCAACGAAGAGATCGACGTTTAAAGCACAAAACTTCCTAAGACGAACTTCCAATTAATTTGGTTCTAGCTACTCCAATCCTACCACTATCCTTGCATAATAAAGTCTACAACAAAAACCTTCCATAAGTCGCTTATTCGGTTTAATAGTTTCTTACATCTATAAAACCATTTGTTTTCCAAATACGCGAGGGCTAGTTTGTTAAGAGGGTATACAAGTATAACTGACAATTTTGAGCTTGGGTTTGCATATTCTATTAAAAGTTTCTCTTAAAGCTATATCTATACTAGAATCCTTAAATTACTGCAACGTTTATGTGGACTTGTTTTAATTTTTAAAGTTTGAAAGTGTATATTTATGAAAAATTAGATGTGTATACGATTTACTAACCTTTGATAGTATTTTAACATGTTATCAATTTATCATAAGTATAATTAATGTAATATTCTTGTTTGTTTGTTTCAGGTAAGTTTTCTTGCATTTCCACTGTGCCTTACATAACTAGATTGCAATTAAGTAAGTAAATTATTCTGTGTCAATTGTCAACAACTATAATAAAAGTAAAAAGGTCAAATATGTGATGGAGAAACAAAGAAGTTGAAAATGCAAAATTAATTCCACGTCTAAAATGGATAAAAATAATTAATTAGTTAGGCTCAGCTAATGTATTAGTTAAATATGGCGCAACCAATAAACATAGAGGAGTGAACGATCATTGTAGTTCTGATCGCTACTCTTACACACCTTTTTCATATATTTTTAAGTAAACACTAAACATGGCTGCCCAATCAATTCTCTTTTCTGTGAACTATTAGGATTTTCAAACTTTCCTTAAGCATTTTCAAAATTTTCTCAAGCATTTTCAAAAATTTCTTGTACTAACCGTACCTATCCATCGAATTTTGGACCGCTGAATGAGAATCTCACCTTAAAATTTGTTTATTGCTTTATAGTTTCGAGATATTTTTAATTATATAAATAATTACGATTGTTGCTTTTTAATTATATTGATAAATATAAAGTTTCAAAATCTCAAGAGTAAATAAAGTTAATAAACGTTTATGAGTTAGAAGTTTTGTGAATGGATTCGTATTCAGCTGCTCAAAATACAAAGAATAGGTATGGTAAACACCCTAGTAAAGAACACATTTGTTTACATGGTGTAATTGAAATAGAATAACAACCTCCTGTATAAAGCTGTGTAATTGATAGTGACTATAATGGAATATGTGTGGTTTAAAAATTAAGTAATTTTAATTATGTTCAGGCTAACTGCCTAGAATGTCGAAATTTGATGTCAGCACCGATCCTGCACACACATAACATGTACAAAGCTTATTATATATATATTTAATTCACGACCCAAACATACTAGAATCCGGTAATGTAAATATTTTTTTCATTTAAATTGTAGACAGAAGCTATGACAACTTTTAAGATGCGTGAAAAAGTGACTTTACCCTCGAGTGAACGTTTGCACACGAGCGAAGTGAGATGAAATTTATTTTTCGCACGTGTATTGAACCATGTTTAATGATACAACGTGTGCGATAACTCGAACTTCTTCTGCGAATATAAGAATGCTATTTTCTGAAGTTTTAAGAGCCGTTTATAATTTTTTGTATGTTTTTTACTTTCTACGAAAGTTTCAAGCCATTTAGATAATTTCTCAGAGAAAAATCTATATACTTAGTGGGGTTTGCTATTTTAAGAACATTTATAACATTCACATTAAATCAATTTTTACTATCTTTTTGAAAATATATAATCTTTTAGATTACATATCTTTTTACGACATTTTACCTACGTTTTCTCTTTTAAAGGAATATAATTTAGCCTTCATTAATATTTACTGGTCAAATTAAAATATTTATCGTCTCTACTTTAGTAAAAACGAAAAGGAAAATGAACTCTTCATCAGAATGTAATTCGGCGTGTTAAATAAGTTTGTCACTTTCGTCCATCATTCAGATAAACTATATTGATACATTTTGGGGGCCTGCTCTGAAAGATATGTCAAGTTAGATTTATTTAATAATGTTGAGTACAAGAATATAATTTTTTTCAAGCTGCGCTAACTTGAAATCAAAGCTCTACCTAAGTTAATCCCTGATGAGGGACGTAAGATTTAATTAAATGTCCGAACCATTGGCCAGTAAATAAAAAGTGTCATCATTGGTTCCTAAGGATCATTTTTCCATCAACTATTAAATCATTATTGCATTGGTCATTCAATTGAGATTTCTTAAGTAGCAAATCACATTCACTTAAGTATGCAAGTAAATATAACTTAAGTTACTTTACTCATGTAGTTGGGTTACTGCATCTTAATTTTGCAGTTACTGCAACTCAATATTTCTTTTAGTGTACAGTGATGGTCTACATTTTTAATTAAGAACGGAATCAAATACTCTTACGTAAAAATTTGTATTTTATAATTGACTATTAATTGAGTGTTCTTTTATTGTTTATATTATACACGATTATCTGATTTGAGAAAAAATGTACTAATTTGTTATTTTAGTTATAAATTTCGTATTTTTATTCTCTTACAGAAGCTTCTATAGCAATTTTTTTTCCTTACTCGTAAATATTGAAGTCAAATAACATTTTTTGTGACGTATAAAATGCGATACATCACTGCCTTAATACTACAAAGCAGATTAACAAAAATGAAAATCTGTGGTTGATGGTAACTATAGGTATTACATTTAAGGTTTCTGACCTCCATCCCCTTAATGAATAAGTGTTGAACTTTTTCAGTATTAAGAAATAAAAATTTTCAGTAAATGTTGTATATTAAATTTTGTATATTATATTTAACTTTCAAACTCGTAAAAATGACAACAATTTTAATCTGTTTTGCAAACCCGTTCTGTTCTATCAATCAATAGCATATGAAACAAAAATGTGTTTTCCTTTGAAAATTCTCTGAAACTTACACTAAGATTTAAAAATCATATTTTCACTTATAAATTATAAAAGATGGATGTGTTCCGGTCTTTTGATGTTAATACAAATGCAACTCACGCACATCCGGTTACTTTTTCCTTCCATTTTTTCGTCGTACGCTTAATAAATTCGTTACATAATTATGCTTTAATGCACTTTCATTTATTCACGACTATTTTATTAATATATTAATTTATCTGCATAAGTATACGCTTTTTCTTGTTTATTATGAGAATATAACATTATTAGAAACATTTTAAAGCAGTAAAAAAAAAACAATAAAATGTTCAATTGCAGGAAAAAATAAAAAGATCATTTAATAAGAAATTCCTAGAGCGTTTTATTTGAGATAATATAAATGTATTATTTTCTATAATGTTCAAATTTGATAATTGATAATTTGAAGATCATAATAGTACAAAGAGATAAAGCTTGAAACAGTGCAGGTTTCTTTTGAACATCATATAATAAGCAAAAATTCACCACTATAATTTAACAAAGTAATGTTTATTATTGCATAAATCAATGAGAAATCTTTTTAACAATATATTTGTAGAATCAGCAGCTTGATTTAATTCGCTGTATAAATATAAACAAAACACGCTCACATTGAAGCATCTGGTAGTAAGCACGTACAACGACCGCAGATTCATTCCGTTTTTGTATAAAAACACTCAATTCCGTATAAGACTTTCTTCTTACAAGTAATAATCACACATTCGCGTTGCAGCATCCATTAAAATTCGCTCGCACTCTGAAAAATTCTAATAGAAAACCCTTTATCGGGAAAAAGTTCAAAGAGAGAGGAGGTGGAGGGGCAAGAAAGTAAAAAGTAAAATAACAATGCTTTTAGCGTGAAATCTCAGAGGCTACTCATTTAGACTTCTAAAAAGGAACGAGACTAGTTGCTGGCGCGCAGCAACTCTGTCATTTTGTCGACATCGATAAACTCGTAGTTGATCAGCATTCGTTGTGTAGCAAAGTCCTTATTCTCGTGGTACTTGATTTCAACCGCCATGTCCTGCTTCGACGACAGGCTCTTGATAAAGTAGCCCACCTTTTCTCGTGGCGTCACATAGTACCTGCGAATTTGTAATTGTTAATTGTTAGAGTGGATTCATACTCGGCATACTAAAATTCTTGGGATGCGCGGACAAAACTGTGACTCTTTACTTGCATCAGACGTAATTGCAAATGTCGTTGTGAGTGCAACCATTGTAATAAGGACAGCTAAATTTTTTAATAAGCAAAAATTGCAGCCTCTAATGGCGGCACGATTGTGCTGCTCTGCTGTGCTAGTTGCAATTTTTTTTTATGTAGGATTTAAAAGCTTCTACTGCTTGCTTATAATGTTTCAGACAAAGTTTTTACAGCAAACCAAACTTCTTAAGTTATATAGATATTTATTTATCACATATCGCTTAATTATTATAAATTTTGTCCATGTGAATATGAAGGTTTAAAATATTAATATATCTTCTATTAAAGTTAATTAATGAAACTGAGTTTTTACGCTTGAAAAATGACATCATAGGTTTTGTTCAAGGAATTGTTCCTTCTAAGGATTACAAAATAAGATACGAACCGGCTTCGAGTCGAAGTCAAGGTTAATGAAACAAATGATCAATGCGAATGAATCATTCAAGGAAACTGTTTAAATAACAGTTTCATTACACTGGTTATTTAATTACGTAAAATATTCTCCTATTCAAACGAATTTCCAGAATCGTATCAGTCATCGATATTGTTGAAAATGGAATTATCTTAGTTTCTTCAATTAAAAACGTATTAGTTTGATATTATATTTAGAAATACTCACATAGAAACTATTCTTTAATAAAGTGTATTAATTTACTTTAAACAATGTATTTATTCAAAAATCGATTGTAGCATTTCTTAAAAATAATTTTTATGGATGCGGAAAATATTAAAAATTAAAAATAAAGATTACGAAGCAAGCAGAAAAATATTGATTTCTTAGTGAAATCCGCAACGATGAATGTAAAAACGCATTCAATTCATTTTTAAAATGTAAATTATATTCTCGTATATTCCAAAAATAGAATGCTCTTGCATCTATTTTTAATTAGGTTTATGAATTCGCATTCTTGATTATTCACTTGAACGCTTATTAAATAATTTAATCATTCAACTATTTCTGATTTCTGGTATTTTGATTTTGCCGGGGACCTTTAGATAAACAAGTGGAATATTATTCTACTTTACCCATTTAAGCAATATCTTGCCAAGATTTTTTATAAGCTTAATGTAGTCTTACTTGCGTAGTTTACGAAAAGAAACTATTCAGATTATGCTTTACAGATATCAAATCAAGAACTAGCGTGCCACTTGGTCTTAGTGTTGCGCGCAGCGGTCGTGCCTAATAATGATGAGATAATTGTTTGTTATCAGTGATCACGTCATTATTTTATTGACATGATATTTCCTTGACTAAACGAATTTTTCTCAAAGTTACTAGAAATCCAATATTAAATAAACAAGACTGAGATTTATTAAATGCAATAGTAAAATATTCAATCCTTTCTAATAATAATTATAATACGGAAGAAAAAGATTGTACTTAGGCTAGAAAAATGTTTGAAGTATTTGAGAGTGGCCCTAATTTGGTGTAAGTTTTAAATATAAAAGTCTGGATAAAGTCTTATAATTGTAGTCTAGTAATGATTACTATGTCATACTTTTGTTAGAAAAAAGTATAAAAGCATTTTTAAAGTTGAACCTTTAATCAATTCTGACTACACACACATCATATTGACAAAACATAATTATAAGTGTAAATTAAATTATTGAATGAGCGCAAAAGTTTTTCTAAACGGTCAAGCTCTTTTTTAAATTAATTTTTCTATTTTAGCATTGCGTAAACATTAGATTAATTCCAACATGATAAAGGTGCTACGATTTTTTTCTGATCAACATACTATTGTAGTGATTATTATCAGAGTCTAACTGGACTTGATCCAGACTCCTATCAGATATATATGTGAACCCTTATTTACGTTAGGGTAGTTGATTGACTTTTCTGTTTAAGCAATGATTCGTCTGAAACGGCTAGAACCCGCTAGCATACTATATAGTTGTCAGCATATAACGCGACGAGTGAGCCGACCTAAATGTAATGTTAAATAACCCACGAACTGCTTACCTGGTGAGCAGCTCAGATTCCTTAGCCGCGACGCCATCGTACAGGGAAATAGTGCTAGTCTTGATGTCGTCGCTGCGACTGGGTTTGATTTCATCCTCCATTATAAAAAGCACGGAGATAACGTTGATCACGTGGTTGGTTGGCGCATGTAAATACCACGTGCAATTGCTATCCTGCTTGGCAGGGTCGATTTTGTAAGTTTGTTCCAGGATACCCAGGGGCTCCGTAACAGTCTTGCCGCATTCTGGATCAGTTTAACAGTTTTATGGCTTAATAATCTAGTTGAATGAACTATTTTTTATTATTGATACTACCTTGGTAGAGATTAATTTTGTTGTTGGTAGTAGGTAGAACAAAAGATTCAGATTAATTTACAAACACGATTTAAGACTTTATGATGAAAACAAAAAGAATGTTATTAATCATAGTTTTTTTAATAAGTTCATTTTAAAATATATAATTGAATCTATCAAATCATTCCATTTTCAAATTACTTTAGTCAAAATTTTAACTTTTAAAACTATGATAATAGTTTAACAAATGTTATAATAGTAACAAATATTATGATACAGGTCTTGAGACATTTAAACAAAATAAGAACAAATCTGCATGACATGTTCAAAGGACACAGAAATTATTCATGCAAATATACGGTTTTTCAAACCATTTTCCAACTTAAAAATATAAATTTTATTATTAAATTACAAATAATTCTACCTACCGCTGGTAAGGACCATAGTTTTGTTGGCTCGTAATGATACAAATAAGTCGCTAAAAAATAATATAATGATAATAACAACTTTATGGATAAAAAATTATATTTTATTATAACTTAGAAATTCTTAAATAATGGTAGGTAGAAAGATTATGAGTGAGAAAATTAAGGTTTCATATATAATTGTATGCTATATGATAAAACGATTTCTTTTTAAAAACCTTTTAAAAATTATTTATCCTGAATTTATAAACAAGTAATCGATAAGAATCAACATATAAAAGTATAGCGAAATAGAGAGTTATTAATTTTAGAAAGTAGTAAAGCCTAACAACTGCAATTACAACGTCATTAATCCTTTTTACAACCAAGCAATAAATAGTTTTATTCTCCAATCATTTTTCTTACATATTCGAGATCAGTGAAAATATTGTCCTACACATGTCGAAACTTTTATAACGCTTAAACTATAAAATACGTAATCTTAGAGTACATGAAAAAATTGAGTATATGAAGCGGTTATATCAAAAATCAATGAAACCATATATAATAAGCTACCGATCTTACTTATATGGAATTTTATGAAAAGTACACGGAATTGATTTTTCTACTTTATGTTCATTTTATTTAATAAAAAAGGAAAGTTTTACAATCATTAAGTTTAAAGATATTTACAGGAGAACTATTACATTCAGAATACTAAAGAAAAAACAAAATGATTTTAAATAGTGAGTACTTACTAAGAAAAAAAGAATATTATCAAAAAAATTCACAAATATAAAAAATGTATAGTTAATATAAATCTTTTCAGTTTCCGAATTAAAACCGTGGAATAGCGTTTAGCTTGGAAAATATTAAAATATCAAACATTCAGCGAAATTAGTATAAAACTGTAAATTTTATTACAAAAATAAAGTAAGCTTACAAGAATTTCCCTTGCATCATGCCAGTTCCTCAAGGCTATAAAAGCTTCTATTATGTAGTACGATAACGTCAGAAAAAAAATTCAAATCTCGATACACTTATAAATAAAAAATGATAGGCTAAGTCAAAAGTACCTCAAAAAAAATACACTTATCCCTAATGCGAAATTGCCTTTTTTGATTAAAATACAAATCTTTGTCATTTCAATTCACATAAAACCTCTTCTCTCAGCACACACCTCACTATTATAAACATCATTTCTCTAAAAACTCGCTCCCCTCATATCTGTCAGCACTAGAACTCGGGAACATACCTCTTGACGCTCTTAGCGGTGAACTGGATCCTATATCCCTCGTCGGCGGTTACGCGGTGCGTACTTACACAGCCCAGAAGCAGCAGACATGCCAGGACGGTCTTCATGTTGTGAGCGGCGCGGCTCGGGCAGAGAAAAAACTGAGGGAGATCAAAGGTGCGCGAGGACGGGACGGTGACTGGTGCCGCTCGCGGGACTAAACTCTCGCTTTATACTCGGTGAAAGACTCGCGGATATCGCGAGGTGGGGCTGCAGCACACTCGTCGTGCATGGCCGGAATGAGGAAACGCGCTGGATGCGCCTTGTTGGGATTTTACACTGGACTACGGAGGCTGAGTGTGTTTACTCTAAGAGAAAAAGCGATCGTCCTTGCGGAGATGCGAGTTGCTCTTCCATTTGCGGACTTTTTTTAAGTGCGCGAGGCAGTTTGGGAAAACGGAATTTCTTTACTGAGCGTTTTTGCAATGAATTCTCTGCAGTCTTTTGGTGTGCGATTTTAATGTTCTTTTTTTTTTCTTCGACAGTTTCCTTCTTTTTTCTTTTTTTTTTCAGTAATCAATATTTGGACGATAATTAAATTCCTTCAATGTTATTGTATGATGTATTAAAAGAATAAAGCGTACATGCTTGTTTCATAGAACTAATATCAGTTTTTCAGAAAACTAAATATATAAAATTTCGTGATACATCGATATTGGAATAGAAACATGCATTGTAATGTACAATTATAGGGGTCATATTTTCTACAGAAAATTAATTTTAATTATTTTTTAAAATCATTTGAAGGATAAAAGTACTCTTCACACTTAAGCTTATACTCTTAACTTCAAATCTAAAGTAATGATGAATTGATATTAAAATATATAGATAGAGTTTTGCTAGATTTGAGATATTAATTATCACTGTAAAGATATAAGAAAAATTGAAACATGTTATACTTGTTTATATTTGTCATAATTTTATATTTTTATACCTACTGTCTTAATGCACGTATTTTGCTTTTTTATTGAATTGCCTTGAGCTCCTTTATATGTATATACTTATAATGACATTGAAGATATTGCAATCATACTTTAAACTTTATGCAGACTTTGATGGCACAGATTATCATATAAATTACCTAGCGATCAAAATGTATAAAGGCTTTTAAAAAATAAGAATCGATTTCAGTTTTAAATCGCAATCTTTGATAAAATTAATTAACTTAAAAAACTTAATTGTTGTAATTATAACATAATATGTCTCTGAACTGAATGTTTACATTTTTAATGCACTTTAACCCCGATTTCGCATGTAATTAATTTATACCCAGCTGAAGCATTATAATTACGGCTTTGAATAATTAATGAGAAACTGTAATTAAAATTGTTGTGTTTATAAAATAGAATAGCTTTAATGAATCTGGCGATTCACGCAAACAATTATATTTAAAGAAATATTTATACAATCATTTCTTTATTTATTTATTTATTTTTAGTCGCATCAACTTTACGCCATTAGCGACTACATTATAATTAGATAATAGTTACAATTTTTATTACGATTTATATTTCTTTGTTCTCTTTTTAAGAATTGCACTTTTATTACATTTTAATTTACAACACGTGGAGTTGTTCGTTTCGTTGATAAACAAAATAACTTCCTTGCTTCCTTCAATGTTGTTCAGACTAGTTTTGATGTCCGTCGGTATTTTGTCCTTTTTCCTCTCATTAGTGAAGTTTGGGCATTCGAGCATTAGATGATTTATTGTTAGGGTGATAAGTATTGCATTTCAAGCATCTTGGGATGTCCTTTTTTCTAATAGATTTTTATAACTTTATATATTTCTGTCTTTATATATTACGTTAAATGCAAAAATCGATAAGGTAGGAATCTTTCCGACCCTAGCACATCCCCTTAATACTTTTTTATATTTTTAACATTGAGGGCCATTCTCTGAAGCCTGTGAAATATTGGAATTAATAAGGCAGGCTCACAAAAAAGTATCCTGTGCTGGGCTTAAAAACATCTTATTCCTATATATGTTGGCCTCCTTAACTCGAATCTGAAGAAAAAATTGGGATCCAAAGGATGGTTTTTAAGAAACTGCTTTTTTACTTCTAACTGCCATTTATTTTTTTATAATTATGATAATGGTACAAGAAATTTAATCTCTTCCTCTTTAATAAAAAAAAAGATTTTTCTACAATTCTACCTTGTCATTCAATAACGTTTTAAAAAAACGAGTAAATTACGCTTTTTTGGGTTATCTGGACAGTTCGCATTAGAACTAAGCACGGCTTACGCTTTCTGCTGACAAGGAGATGACTAGACATGCAGGTTCTAGATTTGCTTGAAACTTTCAGGAATTATATTTTGTGCAAAATTATGAGACCCGTGTATCGGGGTTTTATTGAATAGGCCTTGAAAATCAAGAATTCACCAATTCATATATATATATATAGATGTATATTATGAGCCTGAAGGGCGGTGAATATCTTGATTTCCTTAGGACCTATACAATAAAACCCCGATGCATGGGTCTTATTATTTTGTGCAATAAGTAATTCCTGAGAGTTTGAAGGAAATCCCGGACCCACAGATTTGACGGTCATCTCTTCGTAAGTTTCTTTTTTTCGATAGATATGACACGGAAAAATCGCAGAATTTTTTTTTAATTAAAGAGCAGGAATTGAAATTTGCTATACCTTTAATGAAGTTCTAAAAGAAAATAAGCAATTTTGACCCCTATTTCTCTTTATAGGTAAGCTGTTTTGTGGGTCTTAGTAATTAAACGAAACTAGTATAATCCTGAAAATATCGGTAAATATAATTATGTAAGTTTCTCGGATCAGCTCTACAAATTGAAAAAATTTCATAGAAAACAAGCTTAAAAAAATTTAGCATCAATCTAGCTTATCGGCAATTTCTTTATATTGTTGAATTCTCCTTATTTGAAAAAACTATTTTTTATTTGAGTTAAGCTCATCTAAGACGGTTTAACCACTAGCATCCTTTACCTCGTATATCCTTATATTTCATCTTTTGTTAAGCAGCCGAGTATAATAATTTTACCCAAAAAACCTCTAAATTTTAGTGCTTTCAGACGATAGAAAATAAAGTTCAAAGCGAATGTTCAACTAAATAAATTTATTAACAGCTCATATACTAATCATTTCAGCAGTCAATCTATCCTTGTGCTTTCAGTAACTCTATCATCTTGTCGGCGTCTAAGAACTCGTAATTTATTTTGATCTTTTGCGTGGCGTAATCCACATTATCACGGTAACTGATCGCGACCACCATATCCTCCTTACTGGAGATGCTTTGCAGGTATCCACCGGCTCTTTCACGTGGCGAAACGGCGAATCTGAGAACGAGAAATTCACATTGAATTTTTAATATAATAATACCTACGATTTTTATTTTAGTCGTTTTAATTTAAACAGCTATGGTATAAATTATATTTTTGATGTTTATTCAAAAATAAATATCCTTTGAATGTTATGTATTTATAGATAATGTAAGCTGAGAAATGGTAATTCATATTAATTGCTTTTTTTGTTGATAGCAGAAGTTTATTTTCATAGTCAATATTTACCTCGGCTAGTTTTACAATATTACACTAAATATATGTATTTATTTTATATTCAATAAAATGAAATTATTCTCCGATATGTTATAATATTTTACCATAAATATGGATACATGCCGAACATCACTTATATTATCAGATCAATATATTAACGAACACGAAGAAAAAAATACTATATTTAAGTCGTCACTATACCAATGATCAATTTCGACCGAGCAACATAGTTTTTGGAGCGAATATGAAAGAAAATAATTACTTTTTTCCATTATACGTTTCTATTTAAAATTAAATATAAGATATATCAAGATTCATTGCATCGCTTATACAAATTGATGTCCTTTATTATTTTTTTAGTTTCATTTATTAGGTAATTTTTTTAAAATTATTGATAAAAATCAAGCTTTGCTTTGAGACTGAAAGTGCAACTCAGATCTACTAATAAGAGTGTGCCAAAATTATTTAAATCTAGAGCGTTTGCTTCAAATCCAGTAACCATAAAAAATAGTGCAAATTAAAAAACAAAAGAGAAGTAGCAGAGAAACTTACGAGGTCATTAAGTTCTTTTCGGATGTGTCGGAGTCGTAGAACGAGATGGCGCTAGTCTTGGAGTCGTCGTACTGAGTTACGGATTCAGAAATTGGATCGAGCAGCTCGAATGCCGTGGAGATCACGTTGACGCGGTGCTTGGTCGGGGCATGCAACCTCCAGGTACAATTCGCGCCATTCTTGACCTCGCCACGTTTAAGAGTGATCTCCAACAGACCGTACGGGATGCTCACCAGCTTACCGCACTCTGAAAAGTTATTGTACGCAAGTTAAATTATGACTAGGTACCTGAAGTAATAAAATGAACCGTAGATTTAACACACTTTCCTGTTAGATACTTTTTTTAATTACAGGATTATTTGATTTTGTTTATTTATATAGTATTATCAAAAATAAAATAAAATATGTGTCATTTAAAAATTAATTTATAATCTAATTTTCACAAGAAAATAAAATTATACATAATAACTATAAAAAAATTGAAAAAACATTACCATTGATAACCTCTGGTGCTGTAGTTGGCCGTAAAGGTGCGAATATGTGACTAAAATAAAATAAAACTTAATTAAAAGGAAAAAGCGTAAAAACATAGATTCAAGTTCAATGTTTATAATCAAATACACCTATAATTGTATAATACAGTACCATTAATTTTTAACAAACAGGTGATGTATAATATTTATGAGTCCTTATTAAAAATTATGCACGTAATATATAATACAATACTCACGTATTTCAATCAAAAATAACAGTAACTAATAATAATGAGCAGCTACTTTAAAATTCCATAAAAGATTTATTTTTTATAATACAAAGCTAAATAAAATGATGCATGACTATAACCTTTATCAATACGATGTGAGCAAGATATCCAAACATGCATAAAGGTATCAGTATGATTACAAAATGTCAAACACAAATCTCGTACAAAATCAAAAAAGTGTTCTGAATGAATCTCGTTTATTTAATGGAGCTCGACAATACCTACGAACGCTAAGTGCGAAAAAGTTGACTGGATATAATTTGGCATAAGCCGAAGAAATGCAGAGCAGAAGCGGGCAAATAAGCAAAGTAAATGTCCTCATGATCCCGATTATGAGATATCTTTTCTACAGTGCGAGAACAGAAGTCGAACTACTCGTCGATATGGATCGGCGGAGAATTTATACCTTCGCGATATCAGCTACATGTTCCGATTGGTGGGTAATCCCCGCGTTGTACTGGAAACCGAAACACGGAGTGGTGGCTAATTGAGCTTGAGCATTGTACGATCTTCTGTTACTCTATAGAAAACCGAAAGTTGGTTTTTATCGTGTTATAGCGGGGTCCGAAATTGTGGGAGATTTAGTGAAAGTTAGTGAAGGTCAAAGTTCTAAAGCGGCGTTTGATCATTGATGCGGCAGACGTGCGTCATGGGGCAGTACGTTTTGGAGGACCTTTCGTTTTTTATAGTAGATACCGCAATTAATTTGAAAAATAAATGGGACATTTATTGTCTACAATTTTTAAAGAAATAATAAGCTAAATTTACGATGCTAATGCTTGTTTCATTACTGTGAGTTTTTAATAAAATTAGGTAAAAGTTCCAGTAACTGGCCACTTAGTAATGTACAAATACATGACTTGATGTATCATTACTAAAAATAACTTTAATCTAAAAACTATTCTACAGATAGAGAATTTAATATTCTTACGAAAAAGATTTATAAAAAGTAGATTTTTTATATGAAATACGAGAAATTATAATAAAAACGTAAAGTATTAAGTATATTCATGTCCCGGTGGTCGAAATGATATATCCTAGTACATGGCCATACTTGTCACGCTCAATTTTTGTATATAAGTTACAAAAAGTTTTCAACACAATCTTAGTTTCAGTAACAAATATTAATACAATCAATACTTTTATTGAAATTAATATACGCAGCAAGAATATTTACATAGATAGCACCATGTACGAAAATCAAACCTGATATAATGTAATACGGTGCATTACCTCGTGCTGTTGTTTTGATAACCTCATTTCCGAATTTATAATGGTGAATAGGGCGGTTAGGTACTGAGCACATGTTAATTTTTGCATGTACTAGTACTTGGACACATATTTTCGGCTGGAATAAATATATTTGTACCTATATGGAGGCCTTATTTCGCACCAGAATGGTTTCAAATTACATTATAAGTCTTATAGTTCGAAAATTGATCAAAATTAGGTGTTTATATCCATAATATCAAAACCGTATTTAGAACTCCTTGGCTTCAGAATATCGGAACCTCGTCGTACACCCTAAAAAATTTTTGCTACACAAAAACATTTTTTAATATTATTAATCTAATATTTATTGCTACAAACTTTTAATTATACGACACTGAACCATGACCGATTACCATTTCGTAAAGGTTTCTCTGTTAGCGATAAAGTATACTTGATATAACCTAATATATCAGTTAGTAATCAGGTACTGGGCACCGACCAGTGGGACCTTAAAGCAAAGTAATGCGAATACTTGAAATTTAGAGAACATTAATTAAAAATTATAATTCATGTTAGTGAATTTTATACTTGGTGAAACAAAACTGTTATTTAATAGAATTTGGTCAACTCATTATAATCAACAATAGTAATTGTGTATCAACATCGGATTATACACTAATATTAGCATAAACTATTAATATTTATTAACTAATGATTACGTTTCAAAAACTATAATAACTATTTCATTTTGTCTTTTTATCTTGATTACCCACCAGACTTAAGGGATTAAGATAAAGATAATTAAATACTAGAGTGATCAAAATAAGATTTAAAAAAAATTGCAACAGATAAACACTTGCAGCACAACTAATCTCTTTCATATACTTCTAGCGCAACAACTATCGAGTAATGATTTTGTTTCATATTTTTAATCAAATCATGTCAAGCTCACCGTATTATATTATCTATCTTGTTGTCTTATTTTGGCCTTTTTGTCATTCTTAGACTTTAGGCCATGACCTAATGGTTATATTATCTATAAAGACTAAAAATGGCTATTGATTATACAGAAAATAAAAACCATGGCCTAGGGCACAGCTTATAAAAAATTGAATATTTACATATTTATTCATATATTACATCTATTTTAATTTTTCTGTTGACTAGAATTAATTTTTTAAAGTTTAATGTTTTTCGTATTCCAATCAATAGCATAGTTTGTATCACGACTTCTTTTTTATAAAATGAAAGTTTAGTTACTGCTCCTTGGAAATGCGAGATCCTTATCTCTGATTGGATAAGTTTATTTATCAAATAAAAAGAAAAACCATTTGTATTAGCTTTACTGATTTGCAGAGTTGCAGACAAAATTGTAATATATTAAAAAAATATACAGTGAATTTAGAATATTCACATGTACTCTCCTAGTTCCACGTTATAGAACTTATTTTTATTGTCGCAACGTTAGAAATTCGAATCGTTATGGAGAGGGTTCATGCGTTATAGTAAAGCATCTATGTATTATTTTTTACCAATATTTTTACACTATTCATTCGCTTCTATAATACGACATCCTTTTTTTAAAGTACGTTTAAAACAATATTTTTATATAGAAACTAATGCTGTTTTCCTGCACAGCCAATTGATTCAAAATAACTTTAATCCCACATGTTGTAAAATGATAATCCTTTTGATTGAAATATATACCTTAATAGTATTGCTCTGCTTCCGGGTAGTCATCCCATCGACTTAGGAGTTTTCGAAGACGATTAGTATTGCGCCATTTTATAAAAACGCTGCTTGGACGATGATTTATTGCTTTTATCGCGGAGAGACCGCGCGTGGTGGAAAAATACATCGCGCCTCGGGACAAAAAGAAAAATCATGCATTTTAAATCTGAATAATATCACGGAGGGGGCCTTTACTTGTCAGCCGGTCATCGTACCTATGAGATAATATGCCACGTGGATGTGCACACGAAAAAAGTAAAACTAAAAGTACTTAAATGCTCAACATTTGTAAATTATTACATCTATGCCATGTTTTTTTTTGCGGATGAAGAGAGAATTTCCCTTTTTATGCGTAGGTTTCATATTTTACAAGTGATTAATTTCTTATAAATAATCAAGCAGAAACTTTAATCTTTCCATCTTTCTAAATTTCGTCAGCAGTGCTTTTTTTAAATATATATTTTATCAGTTTCAATTATGTACGTCTAATTATAATTTATATAAAATTATATATACTAAATTTGTGTATCTTTTTTGATTTAGGTAAGTGTTACCGTGAATTTTAACGTCACTCTGACATAATTCATACAATTGTTCTATCATTTAGTGCGTAAAAAACTAATTTCCTTTACTGACTAATATGATTCTAGAGTCTACAAAACTTTTTTTATATCCACCTGATGAAAGAATATAATTAGTTCAACATTGTAATGTTTTATTTAAATGAAAATCTTCTATTATAGTTGTGCATAAATTTAATATTTTTTTAAAATTTGAAATATCGATATATAAATTTTTATTTCATTGATATTCAAAGAGAAATATGAAAATCTAATTATAGCTTATACTAATAATTCTTTGTCGCGATTGCCTAGTTTTAATTTTGACTTTAAGCCTGAAACAAATTCAGATTTGTACTTAGACTAGTATTTAGATCACCTGTGTATCTTATTACATTTTGTAAGCTAAATTAAAATAAAATACTTATTAAATTTAATTATTTTTTGTAAATGACAATAGCTATATCAAGACAGTCTTTTGAATAAAGAATCTTATTTTTTCGACGCGATGAATGCTTCGATTTTTTGGTGACAAGTAAATAAAGTATAACAAATAAAAAACGATTTTTTGTGGGTTAAAATAAGCAAGGAGTAATTTTTGCCAAGCGTACGAAAATCCTAATTTGTAGGGCTTTATGTGCAGCCCTTGAAATACTGTTCTACCCTTTGTTAATTCTTATTAATTCAACTGTAATATAATATATTGATGAGTGGAAAAACGAAGGATCTATCTCGGCTACTTTTAACAGATCATTATCTCGAAACAATATTTACATCTCAAAATGTAATTATATGGCTTTTGACTAGGTTGGAGCTTTGGATTTTTTGGGTATAGATGCTGAGTCCAGTTAGTAAAAGTTTAGGCTATAAAACTATAAATTTCAGTAAAGAGATACAGCTCCAAGATAGGGCCTGTTAAAAATGGCCTAGATAGCACTTCCATCCAGCGCATCTCCGAGATAGCATATTCTTCTTCCCACCCATCAACATATATTTTTATCTTATTATTTATAAATAATTGCAAACGCACTTCATCGTATAAATGTCCATTTGGATGTCAGTATACCCTGAAGAAAATAAACAGTAATTCAACCGTCTTCTTACAAAGTCGTTTTTTTTGTCCTTATGTCCTTATACTGACAATTAGATTTTATTCTTGTTTTGACTGTCCTTATTTATATTATGCATTTATCACCTCGGAATAAAACATTATTCATTATCCAGACACTATTCTTACGTGTGTAGCTCGGTTAATTATCATAATTTTAAAACTAGAATCCTTTGAATAGATGAATAATTTGAAAATGTTTTTGTAGCAAAGATTAAACCTGCCTGTCATCATTTCTATTTCATATTTAACGAGTTTGAGGTTTGATAATATGACATATGCCTATAATTGACTCGCAGTATATTGATTACATATTATTAACTATTTATAGAAAAAAATAATCTGTCCGAAACTTTACCGGCATGAAAATACTTAATCGTTCGAAATAAACTAACGAGTCTGGTAAGATATACGATTCACCGAAAAATAAGGGGTCGTAATTTCTGCGTAATAGATGATACAAAACTTCACGCATGTAATTAAAATTAAAGCCTACGAGATGAAATATTTAATCAGTAATCCACGGGTTATCGAAATATACTCGGGGATAGTGAAATCTTAAAAGACGAGCGATAAACCGAACCTATAAATACAGATTTGTCTTGTTTCGGCTCAGTTGCCCTTTCAGTCTCAACGGTAGAAGTGTTTTGGTGCCTCATCAAAATGAATACGACGCTGTTTTTTGTAGCTTTGCTGTGTGTACTGTCGACCGAAAGGTTAGTTAGCTAGTCTTTGCTCAATCTTACTATGCATATCATAGATAGATAAATGTCATTATGGAAATTGTGAAATTGTAAACTCTGTTAGAATAGATATCTACTCTACTCGAATGAATTTGTATTTTATCAATTTTTAAATAAAAAGTATTACGTGGTCTATTTGATCAAGTATCGTTTGAGATCAATGTGACAATACATTGTAACTTTACTTTGTAATTGTGCTAAAATTCTTGTCAAGCTTTTATTGTGATTTCATTCTGTAATGATATTTGTTACTTTTAAAGATATTTTAATAAGTTGGAATATAACAAAACCAAAGTCTTAATATATTATTAGAGATAAATCATGTTTTTATTAATTTTTAGATTGCTTGTTTCTTCACGACTGCATCCTGCGTATCCGTACTACGTTATTGGAGCATATGATAAAAACATAACAATTAAGAATGAAAGGTGAAAGAGGCAAAACTGTTAGTTACGAAAATCGTTATAAATTTGTGTACTTTTTAACTCAATATCAACTCTTTTAGGATGCTTGAACATTATAAGCTGCCTAAACATCGCAGACTATCGCTACAGCGTTATGAATGTAAATGAAGTAACATTTTATACAAAATATGAGATTCGCGTGTAAAATTTTTTCCAAACCGTCCTTTTTTTTAAAAATATACACTTTTTTGCCAGAAATTTAGGTTCATTCATACATAGCGTATATATAATCACACGCTAAAACTTAAAATCATTGCACAATAATAAATTTATATTTTTAGAAATAAGACTATTCATAAAAGGGGTAATTTTTCATTAAAAATTAATGAATATTTATCCTTAAAAATCTTAAGAAAATTCAGAATCCATATGCCTGATCATCTGCTTGTGAGTAAGAAGAACAATATCAACATCTTAGAAAAACTGAATATTTTATTTTATATCTTTAAATTCCAGTGCTAGAATAATTTTTGTTGTCCAAGAAAAAATGTAGCTGCTGTTATTTTTTATATTTTTATACTATTCGATATGAACTATGCTATTGAAGTTTTATGAAAGATTGCTATAAAATATGTTAGTTTTAGTGAATTCTGCAATTAAATAGTTTTTAGTTCATTGTTTTAACTTTTTCAATTTGAATTTTTTCATTTTCTATTATATATACAATATCTTGAAAGCAACTGAAGACATTAGTAAAGTCATCTGTAAAGTATACTATAGATATATTTTAGATATTAAAATTTTAATTTCTAATCAACAATACTACAAAATTTTATTTCTCACATTAGTCAAAATTTTAGCGTAATATATATACAAGTCACTGTCCTAATCATAGTAGCAGGAACTAAACATATTTTATCTAGTTTACACATTTTTTTCTAAAATTCTTAACTACAGTAAATTCATAAACCACTATTGAATTATAGTCTGCAACCACAACACATTAACGGAAGCCCCAGTTGAAGTTGAGGATTATTATTTACTCGGCCAGCGTAATTTATCCTGCTCCTATATTATTGAGGCGCCTCTTGATCATCACGTCATCGTCTACTATATAAACTATCTTGCCAACCTTAAAGTCATAAATGGCGGACATCAGGTTTTTGCACCCGTAGATGACTATTACAAAGCGCCTTCGCTGTGGATTTACGATGGAAAAGAAAATAAACCAGAAAATCTATTGTTTAGGTATGTGACGAACCTTAGGATTATATGGATCAATTTTCGATTATATTAATTCTATAAAGTTTGTCAAACTGTGTTAATTAGGCACTAAAAAGTTATTCTTATTCTACAGCTTTGGCAATGATACAACGTTGAACAATACTATATCTAGTAAAAATCAGATAAACATTAAACATAAATTGATGTCGTCTGAAAGGTTTGGAGGATTGGTGCTCAGAGTGCGATACGCATTTGTGTCAAATGCCAAATTAGAAAAGCTTCGACAGGAGAAAGGAATTGATCTGTTATCCAAAATCTAAAGGCTTTAACATTTATGCAAACCAGTGAATAATAAAGATAAACGAAGAAAGCGCAATTGATATTTTTAGAAAAAATGTAAATCAATATTCAAATTATAAAAAAAACACTTTATATATATATCAAATGGTGTCAACAAAAATTATTTGTGTGAAAAGTGACAAAGTCTCTTGATTAATACTATCCTATTAAATAACAGATGGTTTTGACAAAAGTGTTGTAATAAAAATAAAATTCTAAAAAGTTCAACTGATAATTTTTTTTTATCCTTCACATACGTCATCATTCTGGATTTTCCGATTCGCCAATCTCCTAAATCTTTTTATCACTATTGTACATGCCTTATGCTACGTCATGGACAATATTATGATAATAAATACTTTATTTTTAAATCTTACCAAACAGTTTTCGATTACTTATATCTATAGTATTCAATAATAGAAGTGCATACAGAAATACATTCGAAGCATCAATTTTATACGGAAAAATCTTTAGAACAAGTTAAAAAAAATAATTTATTCTGATGGCCATACAAAATTATGGAAGAAGATCTTCAACCTTCGAAGTTTCGATAAAACCGTACTTTATCACTGCTTCTTGATCGATGTGCTTTCCCAATTCGTTGTACTGTAGATCGACGGTTAACTCTTGACCGCTGGATAAACACCGGTTCATCGTCGTATCACCCAGCCTGTTAATAAGAAACTCTATAAACTAATTATACTAATTTAGCAATATAAAGTAAATTAAAAACAAAAATAGAAAAATAATTTAATAAAAACTTTAGTAAAAATATATTGTCCTTTTGTTTCCTTACTACGCTTTACGAAGCTTTGGAAAGGTGAATGTGTGTGTGCATGTGTATATCAGGACTGGATAGACCGATTTTGATGCTAGACCTCACATTTTTTTATCTTGTATGACCGCTCAAAAAGACTTTTAAGAAGGTTTATATTACAATACTT
>UELV01118271.1:0-15235 GCA_900490015.1 Megastigmus stigmatizans | reverse complement strand
AAAAAAATAATTTATTCTGATGGCCATACAAAATTATGGAAGAAGATCTTCAACCTTCGAAGTTTCGATAAAACCGTACTTTATCACTGCTTCTTGATCGATGTGCTTTCCCAATTCGTTGTACTGTAGATCGACGGTTAACTCTTGACCGCTGGATAAACACCGGTTCATCGTCGTATCACCCAGCCTGTTAATAAGAAACTCTATAAACTAATTATAGTAATTTAGCAATATAAAGTAAATTAAAAACAAAAATAGAAAAATAATTTAATAAAAACTTTAGACTTTTAAGAAGGTTTATATTACAATACTTTTCGTTATTCTTCTGTTAATCTCGGACATATTATATTTTGATGAATACCTATTTCTTCGAAAATAATTATTGAAATTTCTTTAAATTTTTTTCACAATAGGACATTAATAAATTTCAATTGATTATTATGATTATTATACAAGAAAAAAATATATTTATGAAAAGAATCGTGTTTTTAGTGTTACGGGTAATATTTATAAAAATGAAATAATCTTCATGAAAATTTATATGCATATATATTTAATCACGTAGTAGTATTTTTATACCTCTCGCGATTGTTAGTTTATTAGCTAATTAAAATAATAAAGAAAGAAATTATTTACGGTTTTTTATATTTTTTATTTTTTTTAATTGCTCATATCTCATAAATTAAATATCAAGTATAAAATAAATTAAATATTTGCTTATAACTTTGTAAAATGCTCAATTATGATCCGTAAAAGTGCAATAAGCTCTTCATTTGGCATAAACCTATGCATTTTTTTTACTCGAATGAAAATAGTATAATGTTGGTATGGTAGAAGCCCCTCAAATTTTTGAAATCAGAAGACAATTTCTTTGAAAAATTTAATTCTATGGTATTTTTATTTGGTTTTATTTTAATCTGTAAGTATGAATATGATAAGTAACTTGATTAAACTATTTCGTTAACTGGTATAATAATTTCGAAAATTGATAAAAGTCCTACAAGTTAAATGTCATTCAACAAGGTGTGATTGCAAAATTTCATAAATTTAATATAAAAGTTAAAATTAAAGACCACCAGATCATTATGGATCTAATTCAAAACAGTTCATCTACTAAATTAAAAAATCAACATGAACTTGTAAACAAACTAATTATGTCCAAAATTCTAATCAACCTGAACAATCGGTCATCCTCATTGGTGCTGTGCCCGTCAAAGATCTGTACCAATGGTGCATCGTCGAAACCGTTGAATTGCGCATCACGCAGTGTTGTGCGTGTGATTCTAAGCTGCTTCACGTACACGTGATGGTCCTTCGGTGCATAAATTCTCCAAGTACAGTGGACATTGTGCATCGCCTGACGCGCCACGAACAATTGTTCGATTGTGCCTGGGCCCTTGGTTACCTTGCCACCGCAGTCTTTCATCGGAAAAAGAAATAAAAAAATTAGAGATAAATAATAAGTTATGATATTACAAATTTACTTTATTAAAATACTATTATCTTTTGCAAGTTGCAATTAATACATAATTTTTTATCCTAGGTAAAGTACCCTATACTAAAACAAAGTAAAATGTATGACCTATTATACTGGAACAGTGAGTAGAAACCGTACCTATCGCAGTTGCAGTATAGAAATAACGTTCAACAACTGGTATTTTTATAAATGAAATAAGCAGACGATCTGCTAAAAACAATAATTATTTACATAAATATTACGTGCTCTAGTTTATCCCCCAATTTTAATGATAGTACCTAATAGTAGAACGAATATACATTTTATCAATCTTATATCAAGATATAATTAATTTATTAAAAAATTATATAAAAACCTAATGCGTTTAAAGTAAGTTATAATAGTACTTATAAAAAATTAAACACTAATCGCGTAAAATTTAAGTGGCTGAAGCTTATTAATTGTGCAGGTGAAACTTAACTTCAAAAGCTGAAATTGTATTTTAAATGTTTCAGTATTAGTCCCGAGCCCACTTCAGCACTAATCCCCATGAAAAATCCGTTCCACTACTAGAAACAATAACTTTTTTTCAAATCTTGTTATTTTATAAGTAGAAGGTTTACGACTGTTTTCTTTCTAAATTAATAGAAAAATGTCCAGACTAAATACCAACTATGTTATTTTTCAATATTAAGCCCTTATATATAGAAATATGTGTTCCAGTACTGGGTACTTTACCTTATATTAATGCATGATATTATTTACCCGTGTATTGCCTAACTAAAGGTTCATCAGAGACTCTTGAACGAATCCTGAAAAAAATATTTAATTTTTTACAAGTAGAATGGAAATAACTTTTATGACACTCCGTGTGAAAAGCTCAAAATTGAGTTTCACAAACGTTATGTCCTAAAATATGGTTTGATACACGAGGGACATCACACTAGTATCGAAAGGTACTATTCTGCCAAATATGCAGTAGGTTCAATTAGTTGTGGTAATTTTTGTAATTTTTTGCAAATATAACGTACTTTTCATTCCATCTGTATAATGTAGGTTTTGAAATATGTCTCACATATCCGGACACTAAGCATCTGTAAAAAATAAAGATACGGATTTATTCATAAAACACTTTATTAAAGATTAACTTTATACATTCATTTAAAAATTTTAAAAGTTTCACATAATTTTACCTTTCATTTGTCCACAACATAGAAAAAATAAAAAATAATGCCGACAATTTCATATTCATTCTGAAGAGAACAAATGATATCGATCAACAGACTATTTTTAACAAGAGTTGAAAGAGAACTAAAAGAAAATCACCTTTGCAGGCTACTTATAATCTTTTCTTAATGTATTTTCTGTGTTGAAATGAAATAATATGACTTTCTCTCTTATGAAAGGAAATATTCTATTTTATTTTGATCTTCATTAAATATCATAATAATATTTTCATAGGCCTACCACTTTACAATTCAACTAATTTGTATATTTAAATGTACAAATTAAATAATGTCAAATAAAAAATGGATGAACTGTTTTTCAGGATTATTATAAAATAAAATGATGCCTTTCAGAAAAAATTTTATTTTTTACTTGAACATATTTTAATAAGATTACAATAAAATTCCATTGCAATATGTTAACAAAATTTAATAAATAGGTTGCATTTCAAATATTTTTGATGCATCTGCAAATCCATAATTGATGAGAATTTTTTCTTCAGCGTATTTTTCAGATACAGAATGCTGTAAATCAATTGTTAGAGTCTCTTCGCTTGAAATGCTGTTGCTTAATGTATCATTCCCAAATCTGAAACATAAATAAAAATTATGCATGCAACAATAAAAGTTTTAAATAAACAGCAATAAATAAAGTACTTAAAGAATGTTACATATTTTAACATATAAAATATGTAACAATTACTGCATTTCTAAGTCACATATAATTCTGACCTAAACTTACAAACCTAATCTCAAAAATCTGCTTCTAATAATGTATTAAAAAAAAAATAACCTATCGCAGAAGAAAAATTTATTATACCTAAACAAACGCTTAGTTTCATCAACTCGAGGACCATCGTACACCTGAACGAGAGGCGCGTCGGCGAAGTCTTCGCTACGGTAACCACTGATGGCCGCGGACATACGTATAATCTCCAGGTCACGTACATAGACTCGATGATTGAAAGGTGCGCGCAGCATCCACGTGCAGTGAGTTTCTGAATTTAGCGTACTTCTTTTACCGAAAACCAGTTCAATCGTACCCGGTGCTTGCGTTATCAAACCGCCACACTCTGTGGAAATAAAAACCTTGATTAATTTTTTAGGTATACTAGGTTCATGAAGTACCAGAAGACTATTAAGATTTTCAATTACGGTTGCGTACTACGTTAGTATTATAATATCACGTGTTTTGAACAGTTTGAATTTGAAATGACAAGTTTGTTTAAGTAAGCCTAGATGAAATTTTTAGCAGTGAAAATTTGTAACAAATTCATTTTCTATTCAGATATGAAAGGTGTTTCGGTAGTATGACAAAGGCGAAGAAAAAGATATATTTTATATATCAGTACTTAAGCATGCGAGCGCAAAGAGTAAAATATAGTAATATAAAATACATATTTTACTTTTATGTTGAACTAGCGCCTGAAAGCGATAGAATAGTTTTCATATAGCATCTTTACTTTAAATCAAGTAATATAAATTCATATGTTATACCTACATTTTATATATTTATAACAAACAATCAATGTTATTAATTCAATGAGCTAATCAATCACCCACCTTCAGTAATTATTAAGACGTCGTTCTCGTAAGGAATTATTGGAAGTATTCTGTTTAAATTAAATTCACAATTAATATTATCAATATATCGAACTTTAATTAAAACTCGTAGAAATTACCTTTGATTTGTTATCATATATCCAGTCGTTATTAAAAACACCTTGCCACCGGATACTGAAAATCTGCAAAAGTAGTTCTAATTGAAATATTAACCTTCATTGTACTAAAAATAATATAATTTTAAATTTCTGCATTCATTAGTTTTCTAATAGCATTCAATATATTACAATACTTTATAGTTTACCTTTCGTTTGATAATAAAATCAGACAAAGGAGTGGCAAATGCAATAATTTAGTATACATTTTGGGTATGGATGAAAAAAAGTTTGAAAGATCTAACTGTCTTTTCCAAAAGTGGAAATTTGACTGGATTAAAATATGCTAAATCAGTATTTATATATTAACAGCAGCTCGTACATTTTATCTGAGAAATAACATAAATGCAGTCAGCTAGTTTGATGGATGAAACGAATACGTGACTTACATCATTATTTAATGAGCATATAATTGTTTCAGCATGTACAGATATTTTTAATATTACTACTCAATAAGCTCTCAATGAAGAGGAAAATTTTTTCTGAAATTTTCATTCATTCGAACAATTTTAAGATGGTGTAAAATGAATATCGTCATTTAATAAATCATTTGTCTGGTAAAAATAAATATTAAAAGGTGGGAGTTTTGTATTAACGACGCACAATAAAGCTGTTTAACTATAATACCCGATAAACAAAGTGCTCTCGAGCGGATCATTTTCTTAACGACCCATGTGTCATTAGTGTTAAAGAGATGTTTCAAAGTTAAACGCTTATTCCGTACACTTTTACCCATAAAATGACACTCGCTTATCGCATTTTTGAGCAACCGACTATTACCACGAGAATTTCGTAGCTAATGAATGTTTTGTAATATTTAATACAGTAAGAAATATCTTGTGATAAAAGCTAATATGTTTGTTACTGAAACTGCCGTATTATTCATTAAAAATGAAAAGAAATATCAGTTTACATTCAAAAAAGAATACTAAAGAATACTTCTTAAGGTCAACCGTGTATAAGGTCAACCTAAACAACACAGTTGATCTGAAGAAAAAAGAAATTTATTTAATAAAACGACGATTTTATTAGATGATTTTTGACAAATGATAACAAATACTAATAATCATTTGTTTCATTAGAAAATATAATAAGTACAATTAAAATAATTATATAAAATTGGCTCTAAGATATCCCAAATATTCATCAGTTTTAAAACAAGAGACACAGCCATGTGCACATGATAACGCAATATTATTATACACACATCATATACAATAAGTACAAAAAATGATAAAAATTATAAGCTGGTAAACCTCAGATTATATACGAATTATTGTGCACGCTTACGTGAATTAAAAAATTAATAATTAAAGAAAATATTGTACATTTTTTAAATTTAAAGCTTTATATTAATTGCCTAAATGTATAAGACATATCAAAAATACTAATTGCCTTACTACAATTGCAGATTGATCAGCAGTCATTAAAAAAAACATTTATGTTTTACCGACATGTGTCAACGGGGGGCTTTTATATTTTTTTAATGACTTAATTAATGTTTTGGATAATACAATCAACATCTATAACTAACTTTTAAAGTGAAGCTAATACTACATTAATAGTTACACAATATCTATTAAAGTGTTACATAATAATGCTCTATAAAAAGAAATAAAATTAATTTTATTCTACAATTTACTTTTTAATGTTAGTAAAATATTCAATATAAAAATTTGAGTATATAAAATTATTTTTACTGTAACAGATGGAAAGATAAAAATTAATTGGATCGTCCAAAAATTATCTAAAAACCAATAATAAAAAAAGTTATTGTGAATAAAGTAGTTAGTGCATACAATAATTTTGTCTGGACAAGAATATCGTGTATGATTCTTATGTGAACAGGATACTCTTATACATCTATAAAGGCAGTCGTTGACCTGTGTTCTATCGAGCAGAACATCTGATGGTCAGAAGGAGCCATGTCCGCTGGATAAGCCACAATCACTCTGGCGTACCATTTTAGTATGGGTCGTCTTCTTTGACGACTTCAAGCTTGGCCGATTCGATTATCGTAATTGAACATGAGCTTTGTTGAATACATGTAACCGATATCCAGTTCGATTTTAAATAGGAACCTTGGATTTAAAATTGTATTATTCGCATTTGGAACATTTATTTTTTTTTCACATACACCTATTACTGTTCGAAACAAATTTTTATTATAAAAAATACATATATGTACAAACTATAGTTTGAGCTCAGTTTTTCTCTGAAACATCTTTGTTCAATCACTAATTCATTATAGTGTTGCTATCTGTTTCAGTGTTTACTATTTGTAAATCTTTACAAATCAAAAAACGACCCGAACAAATTGTAAAATGTCAAGTGAAATTGCTCAACATAATCTCATCTCTTCATCAGCTGAATTCGACACTCACCCATGCACACATGTAGGAACTCCTCCTCTCTATATGCACAGAACAAAGGCAAAGATGTGCACAGCGTGTAATCTTTCTATTCTCAGACTCACCTGCATTCCCTGCAACGTCTGGCCTTAACAGCGTCCCCCGAAATCTCGCGACTCTTACTCTCTCCCTCGTCTCAGGCCTCAGCTCGTCTCACTTGAGCGACGGCCAAACTCTTCATCCGCCGAAAAATGCCAGTGAGGCGTATATCGCGCCAGACTGCCAAATCTCTCTTTCCCTTCTTCTTTCATTGCACTCCAAGAAGAAGAAGTAAGTTTCGCTACAAGCGCTGAGCTTTGACTCTTTCCTGCGATTCCTACTTGAGAGAAGAGGGAGTCGTTGATCTCGTGACTGACGTAAGGCCTTCCGCGACTGCCAGAAATGGATCATCCGCTAGCAAGGAAATCGCATTACTCTTGCACGGCTAGAAGCTATGCGAAATATGACGATTGACTTTTGTAAGCTAAGATATATCGATTTGACTAGCTGAGTTTCTGTCGCGATGTAAGATGTTTCTGCAGTGTCAAGTTATCGGGTTAAATAAAAATAAATCATTAGCTTCATTACAACTATATTCTAAACATATAATTCTCTCATTTTCATCAGATGGCTTTAGTTGACTTTTAGTTCTTTTAAAAGAATAAAATAATTCTTTATGATATCCACTGATTCCAACTGTGAATTAAAAAAATTGTTTTTCTGATCAAGATTACAAGATTTCTAATTTATTCAACCAATTCCTTTATTTCCAAAATGACACAGAAAGTGAGTAGGTATCCCATTTCGCAAATTACGAAAAATCAGCTTAACCTGTAACCTACTAAAACTTTAACTGCCACACAGAACCGCAGACCAGTGACAAAAGCTATGTAACGCGTGTAACACGCAGCTTAATTAGGCTGCCGAAAGCGTCGGCGCGTTTTGTCCCTGGCAAGCGACGATAAATAAGAGCCGTGCGAGACACTGATCAAAGGGCTGCTACGCGCCAAGTCTTGTCCTTTTTTCCCTCTTCCAAGCCGACGATCGAATAGAGAGTGTCCGTAATGCGACCGTTGCATTATTCAGACTCCTCGGTCTTTGGCCGCGACGCTCTATTTTTTCGCGCTTCTCTTTCTCTGTGCTGATTTAGTTTTTGGAAAGCAGGGCTTCTTCTCTTACGATGAAGCTCTGCGAGGCTTGCGAAAGGTCCACGGCAAAATTTTTTGTACAAAATATGTATCACATTTAACCCGTTAGTACCGTAGAGATCCTGTAGGATGCTTTTTGTGCAAGATGCTGTAGAATACGAAAATTAATTAATTTCTTTAATCTAATCATTCAGTTGTGTTCTCTCATCCAAAAAGAAGCTCTCTAGCCATTAAAATTAAAATTTATGGTTTTTTTTTCGTTCCGTTTAGTACATTAAAAAAAAGATTCTGCGATGAAAATTGGGATTTCACGAATAAAAAAGGGGTTAATGGGGATTTATTTTTATTCTGAGTGGTGGATCTTGTTAATAAGACAATTTACTAATAATTCATCACCTTCTGAGTTCAATAACATAAAGCTGTTGACGGGGCATCTTACTTAAATGAGTAGTCCGATAGGACCCAGTCGGCCTTATCGACAAATAAAATATGAAGGTTCTGTGATTTGCGTGCAATATATAATATTTATATTCTGTGTAAGAAAAAATGAGTGATATCTCACTGATCCTCAGTAGTATACTTATAACTGAATTTCACTGATTGTCAATCATCTCCAACAATATGTTAAATGCTTGATTTTTTTAAATAAATTTTGGAGTCCTCTCGGTCCACTTGGGAAATAGTTTTCGACACTTTTGAAAAAAAAACTATGAATTGATTTTAGTTGAAGAAAAGGAGTCTCGAACTTAATGGATTAAGTATCGTTTTGTTCTGTTCTGCGCAATGAGAATTTTTTGAGTTTATTTTCATTATGATATTTATGATACTTTTTTTCATGAAAAACCGTTCCCATTGCATTACTTTAGTGAATTTCGTAAAAGATAGTTGACTAGGTTTTAAAATTTTATTACGACTTTGTATTGCGTATAATTGGAAATTTGTACGTTGTATTTTGTATTTACAGTTTTGATACTATTCTATTCTAAAAATGACTTTATAACAACGTTCTACTGTTTTAATTTTGTGCGATCATTTGATTACAGTATTATGTATTTTTTTTTATATTATTTAACGTCACTCTATTAATGCTCCCATTCGGTGCTAATTATAGTGACGGAGGTCTACAGTGTGTTTGTAAACAAAGCATATGTAATATGTCTCAAATCTATTATAATTAGTTGACTTTTGTAACATAATATTGTAAATGTTAGAACTCTGTAATTTAAACATTGTTATTCAAAATGTATTAATTACTCTAAGCATTTACTTATATCTAAATAATCTCTAGATTAGAATAATAAAAAACTAATAAATACTTTTTTCTGTTTCAGGTGAGTACCTTTAGCGACAAACCATAAATCAGCTGTAGATCGTAAGTAAAATATCCTCAGATGTTTCAATGTCATTGAAATAAATTTAAGTCAAGTTGTCGGTTACTCTGTAAACCAATTCACCGTTATCCAACATTGAAAGTTTACATGGAGAAAAATGAAAAACAGATACTATTGTTTTCGGGGGGAAATGTTACGTTTGGAAAAATACATTAAAGGAAAAGCTCCAGATATTTTAAACAATATTTCCGTATTTTTCAATGCGATGTTTTTAAAATCAGAAAAAAGTTTGTCCTGTTTTGACAGTAAAATACTGTTTCGATGGGAACAGAATGAAGCAGAAATTTCATTTTCGTCACTCTAACCACAAAATCGCATGTTTGATGCGACTTTACGGCTCTCGTGATGAAAAATACGGTTCGAGACTAGGGCGTAAGAGGATTTTTCCCTCACTCGAATTTTCGACCTCGCTTCGCTCGGCCGAAAAACGTCTCGTGAGTGAAATAATCGTCTTCCGCCCCCGTGTCGAAATGTACTATTTCATTAATAGAGAAAATATGCTTTTATTCAGGAGATATTCCGTTTTTGTATTAATTAAATAACAGTAATTTTATAATGATTATGAACAAACAAATAAATATTTTAATTTAAATTTTATAGATATAAATTCTCGAAATTTAATTCTGAAAATAACAAATTTCTTATTGAAATACCAAAATATTTGGTCCTTTTTCTCGAGATAAAAGCTAAAATTGAATCCTATCCTCAAAAAATATACTTTTAAAAGTGTACTTATCGATAGATAATGAAAAATTAATCCCCCTAGTATACCTATCGATAGATAATGAAAATAAATACTTCCGTATAAAAAAAAAAAATTGTGGTCTCGCTCTAACTTCTACCGATTCCAAGATAAATGCGATAAACGAATTGTAACCTCTAACGGCGAGATTCTTAATAATTTTTCTTCTCATTATTTACTAAGATTGAAGATAAGAATCTTACCTTCTCTTTCGCGAGCCCACCGTCTTTAATAGTAACATTTTTTGGTTGAATAAATAAAAATAATAAAATAATAACAAAAGCAGTTATTGTAAACATAATAATTAATGTTGATTGGATAAACAACGCAGTAAAATAGTAAGAAAACATGTCTGCTCTAACCAATTACTTATAGTTACAGTGACAAATACCAATTGACTTTTTTGCACAAATCAAATACTTCGCTATCTGAGATCCAGGGACGGTTTCTTGGTTAATGCAACCCAGTACTTCGCTGTCCCAACAAAGTATTTTTTTATCAAACAAATTTAACTTTTAATGCAATAATTAAAATACTATTAAATTAATAACAATATACCATTTCGAACTTGACGTTATAGTTCTCATTTTTAAAAATGGAATTGTTCCTTTTTTGACAGAGGTATTACGCTCTGATCAGAAGGGAATAATTCCGTTTCTTCTTTTTATTTTTTTTATTTTTCTCCTGATTTAGCTTGTAACTCAAAAATGTTTCTCACTCAAATTAGAGTAAAACGATAGGATCAATATATATATATAAATCTAATTCTTTCTCGACAAAAAGGACGTTCAACTACTCATGTATTTTATACGTTAGGCTTACACCCTCTTTTAATTTATACCTAGGTTTTATTTATAATTTTTTTCTGGTATTAGTTGTATTAAAGTACATAATTCTAAACGATTCTAAACGTATAAAACTTTTTAATCACACAAATTTTCGTGATTAAATTCTATATTCAATTAAATCTTCTCTTTCGCCGCAATTTCATTTCATTTATTCAATGCCGATTAAGGATTACTTTTAATTAAATCTACAGATGAAAATCATCTATCCATATTTCGTAATAAATATAATATAAAAAGTAGTAAACGTTATTTACATATAAAAATAAATTATAATAAATTTATGGAAATAACAAACCATAAATTATGTTAATCATTTATTTAAAATATCGAGATTATGGAAAAATAACTTATTTAAGCCAAGCTCAAGTTTGATCATTTGTTTGCAATATATTTTTTCAATATAGTTCATATTGACTTATCAGTTTTGCTCATAGTTCTATTAATAAAATTGTACTTTTATTTTATACTAATAAACAAAGTTAATATCAATAAATAAAGTGCACACAAGAATATAAAATGTTAAAATAAAAATATCATTTCTTTAGGTTATTATTAAAATACAAAAATGGAAAAGTATATCTTTATTTAAAAAATTGATTTAATTTTGGTTGGAAAGTTTGCGTCTTACCCAAACTGCCCACCATTCATTACTTTACTGTAGAGAATAGAGTATAAAATTTTATATCCGAAAATAAATGGGGAAAATCGAAGATTTCAAGAGTCTAGAGGATAGGGTTTTTTATTAAGAGTCGAACGTTGGTTACCTCGAGGGTTTTTCTAAAAAGTCGATCAATGTTAACGGTAAAGCATTTTATTTTAAGTAATGAAATTTTTTAAATGCGAAGTTGCTAAAATCTCTGTAAAATTTGTAATTTATTCATTTTGATCATTACATAAGGTTAACATATTAATCTAGAAATCACGATACTATTAATTTATGATGTAAACTGTATGAATATTAAAATAATAATTTTAAGCCGTAATCTCAAAGTTTTTGGGATATAATGTAGGCCTAGTGTATAATTTTTATGACTGGTGCATTTTTTTTTAGAAGAATAAAAGCTTAACTCCTATAACCTTCTTTGAGTGTTGTAAATATGAAATAGAAAACAATATTGCATGTAATATGTTCAACAATAATTAATATATAGATCCATAGTAACTGGCTCTGTATTTACTTAGGGGGCCCAATAAATGATATCCTTGACCTAATGTGAATTTTTCGATATGTTAAAGTCTGAAGAAGCATATAATGTGCAATCTCATAATGATGATAAAATATTTCAATAAGTAATTCACAGTGATCATTCGGATTAATTTTTTGTCTGCAAATTACTTGTATTTTTATATTTCTTGACTTGTAAAATCAAAAGAATCTCCACATTTATTTTTCGATCGCTTTATTACATACGTAAATTCTGTTTTGCAAAATTCTTTTTGTATAGTTAAAAAGAAAGGATGCTGTCAACTGTTTCTTCACGTAAAGAAAAAACATTCAGCAAAAGATTTAATAGTATTTCTTTATATACGCTTAAGTACAAATGGCTAAGTTAGAAACTGAAATCAATAAAAGTTTTTGCTGTTAGAATTGTTCTTCATTATCTCTGTCCTAACAATAAATTATGATAAGTTCAAACTCATTTATATACCTACATTTATATAATAAATTTGTAGCTGTCAATTCGTTTCTTCTGTTTTTTGTAGTCATTTATTGCCTAAAGATTTAAATAGAAAAAAAAAATAACTTATTAACTAGAATCGTTACAAAAAGTTTAATGTGTGCTTTTTAATATTTACCCAAAGGTCTACAGTATAAAAAAAAAGCACAATGCAAGAGAAAGAGAATTTTTTATGATATTTTTATAGGAAAGCAAGTGCCAACTTCATAAATTTCCACTGAACTGCTTCGAGATCTTTTTGCTTTTGCAAAAAATAAAAGTCCCCTACTAAAATTTTCAGAGATCACTGTCTGCATGGCTCGAGATTTTATGGATTTTTTTTTAATCTCCACATCGAACGATGGACTTTTTCATTTTTCTGACAATTTCGATATTGCCATGCTCTCAGGCGTAACATGAACGTAAGCACAGAAAAAATATTGATTTTTCTGTATTGAAAAATTCGACTTTTATAAAAAAGTAATTATTCAATTTGCACAAAGTGTGATTTACAAAGTTTTGTATTACACATATAATAATTTTGCTAATGAAATAATTAAGAGAATATAAAACGATTCTTAAAAATAATGTTAGAGGAGACATAATCTCTTATAAGTAATATTTTAATTCAATTTTTTCCTCATATAAATTATTATATTCTTGAATCCATGAAATATTGTAGTCTACGTGTCCAGCATGTAAGAACAAGAAAATGCTTTTCTAGAATAATAAGTGTCGGAACTTTAAGTAATTCAATCGTAAGCATAGTGAGATCGCACTGTAAATTACTGATAGACTATCAGCAATTCGAACGCAAAGTCTCCCACCGAGTATATTTCCCTCACAAGCGCACCCATTATACATATAGATATATACCCGTCAGCTCTATATCCCTTCCGCGTGCGAAGAAGCGAGCTTATCTATTGCTGAGGCTGCAATTACGCTTAAAGGCGCGAGAAAAAGAGATCCGTCCCTCCATTGTCCCTCTTTTGTCACGGAACTCGGCCACTCTTTCCCTTCCCTCCCTCCCACCTTCCACTTTCAACCTTTGAGGACTAGATATATAGGGTTGTAAGAGAGAGACTTTTTCTTTTTCTCTCTTTCCCCTCTTTTTTCCAACTTCTTCTTCTTCGTCTTCTTTCTTATTTTTTCCCTCTGTTCTTTTACGCGAGAAACTCCATGTGAGTGCCGAGGTAATTAAGAAGAAGGCTTCGTTACGAAAAGAGCAAAAGGCGCGGGGTCGAAGGCCCCAGGAATCAAACTTCTTCGAAACGTTATACAAGGGAAGTGTAGGTCGAGAGGGTTATGAAGGGAGAACGAGGCGGAAGGTAAAAAGTTTGGATACTTCTTTGCACCTATCGCTAGTTCAATCTTTGACAGTTCTCTTCAATGATTCACTTTTTATTGCTGGCTGGAGTAATGAATCGCGTTTATTTTGAACGATTCTGCAACGAGTTTTTTTTATTGATCGATATAGCAAACGTCTTTACTCGTACGGAGGAAAATAGTTTCGAAAATTTTAAAGTGCCGTCTAGGAATGCGAAGACAGACTCGACATATTTAAGTTGATTTAAAAATTTCTATAAAGTTGTAAAAATTAAAAGAAAAAATGACTGCATTTCCAGATGGTGTATTATTAACAGGATTTATTTTTAAAAATAGTTCTGTAGCCATTTATTCATTAACCGTGTATTAATAAAATTTGGGTAAAATAATTTTTATTTTTTTATCTATTCACATTTCGTAATTAAAAGCGGTATTTCCATCTCCCTTACTCTTCCTGTGAAAAATCGCAAAACAAAAATTGTAAAAAATGCTGTGACCTATCGTACGTAGAAAATCAGGGTGAATCAGAGGTGCTCAAAGCAAAGACAGGAGTGGCAGGAAAAACAATCGGGCAGAGAAACTGAAGTACGCAATCTTAGCAAGCCATTCAGCCATTGCTGCCTCTCGATCTCCTTTTGTCCCCGCGGCGTTTGCTCTCTTATCGTTCGCGCGCATTACTTCCTTCCATTCCTCCTCTCCCTCAGGCCACCTCATGCGGAGCAATGCCAAAACGCCGAGGGAGGCGCGCACTTGTACTCGCACTCGGCGCACCCGAGTGCATTAAAACCGCACACGTCTACGCGCACTCGCGATCCCTGCCAAGAGCGAAACACATCGCATACATATATAGACGAAGCGAGTGAAAAGAAATGTGAGCTTACTCTTCTCGCTCTTTCGATGCGGATTTGTTTGCCTTACGTAACCCCTGCAATTCCTTTACTTCCTAATTCGCGTGCGTACTTGTCTAATTTTTTTGCTCTTGAAAAAGAATATCATAGGATGTAAGGGATATTTAATTAATGTTTTTTTTACAAACTGATCTATTTTCCGTCAAAGAAATTGAAATAAAATAAAAAATTTATACTATATTTGTAGTTAAAAATTTAATAGCATGCTATTCTCAAGTATAACAATATATTAATGAGCAGTATACATTTAAATTATGAATAAAAGATACTTTTTCAAATGCATTCTTTGATAATTCATACACTAGAATGAAATTAAATTCTGTACTTTTTTCATATCATCTTTTATTTTTTGCTTCGTAAATTTATGAGTGAATGTTTAACTTATTATTTCTAGAAAGTTCCGCATAGCCTAATGCAAGAAAAA
>UELV01117456.1:1777-40652 GCA_900490015.1 Megastigmus stigmatizans | reverse complement strand
CTCTCTCTCTCTCTCTCTCTCTCCTTTATGTCTGCTCTTGCCAGAGAAAGAGAGAGAGAGAGAGAGAGAGAGAGAGGATAGCATATACAATGACAGAAGCTGCAGAGCCACACACACACACACACACACACACACACATATATAGCGAGGCATCCACAAGGCCTTTGGCGCCCGTTTCTCGCCTATACACACCACCGCTACACCACCGATTCTCTCTCTCTCTCTTCCCCCATTCATGAAGGCTGCAGTGCAAGTCGAGGCATGCAGCAGTTCGCTCTCTTTGTTGTCCTCTCGCGCGCCTTCGATATTCTTCATAACTGTGTAAGTATATGCGCACGGGCATAGGTACACACATACACACACACAAAGAGCCACAGGCATTGCGATGGCCAAAGCACATTCACCCAAAGTCGGCGAAATCGTCGAAGGTGCAGCTTTCCTTGGAAATTGAAAGATGAATGGTGGACGGACGGGGGGGAGGGCAAAAGTTTTTCTTTGTTGTGATGCCGTATTATAGACACCAGGACCGGGAGGAGCCCGTCTTCTTCGCCACCCCGACAGTTTCAATATTTACGACTATGATGGGCTACTGCTGGGCCGAGAGCCGACGAGCGCTGAGTAAGAGAATGACACTCGCATTAGGGCCGAACTGTGCCGGGGATAATGAGGAAATTTTGCATGTCAATTGAGATACCTTCTCGCCTCTCTACCGACGCTTCACCTCTGTAATTGAGCTTTTAGCAAGTGACCTGTATATTATACCCGAGGATCCGTGGATTACACCACGCCTTGTGTATTTACTGCCTTTGGAGAAATATCATATTTTTATGTGTGTTTCGAGCTGCGTCTCAATTTCAACATTTCTATTACTTAAGATAAATTTCATTTTATAAGCGAGAGCGATATTAGATTTGTGCCATGTTCGATTTATCATTGTAAGGCAACCTCATACTTGATATAATGGAGTAATTTCAAAGATCGAAATTAAGTCTATATTATACTAACTACTTAATTACTCTTTGAAATATTAAATCGTTGTTTTAGAATTAGAGAGGGCTATGGATTGATAAATCTTTACATCTCGTTTTATATCTTGTAATTATTGCGCAAACCTTTATCAAAAGTAAAAATACTCCTGTTATTATATTTTTCCTGTACCTATTTTTGCACAGGTATCCGAATAACCGAATATCGAAAAATATAGTTTTTTTAGAATAGCAATAACAAGCATAGAATGTATGCACAGTTATTGCATATAGGTAGATCGAAATTTGTTCGGTAAAAAATATTGTATTTTTCCCTCCCGTGTATTTCAATACGTGTAGAATATCCAGTGGCACATTTTTACATATGTGTTTATAAAAAACATCTGTTTATTTGATTTAGTAAGTCTACACCTCAGCGTTTTGATATATTTTTCATATTAAAACAGAAACCTATGCATTTTGAACGGCGGATATTTGCGTAAAGCTCGAGCGATGATAAAAACATGGATATATTTAGTTTGCGCGATGCATTCGCATTTTTTACGATATTAATAGCTGGACACAACGCGAACTTTTTATCATCCGCGTCTGTAAATTTTCAACCTGCCGGTGCGTCCGTAATAAAGGCAAGTTCTCACACCATATGCATGCATTACTGCAATGTAAAACTTGCGAAAAGCTATTGAAGCTCATGTTGAAAGCAGGATAAATAAAAAAAAAAGTGAGGGCACAAATCGATAATCAACTCGACTTTGCATTTTTGTTCTTTTCATTTTTTTCCCCCGCTCCTATAGCCAGTAATATAAAGCGTCAAACTAAGCGCCTGATCTCCCTGTCGCACACAAACTTTCGTCGCGCGAAATTAACAATTCGAGCTCTCTCTCTCTCTCTCTCTCTCTCTCTCTCTCTCTGTCTCCTCTGTTACTCGCTCAATATTGCATCGTATTACACCTCGCGTTGCACGGTCGCAAGGTGTTGTCGTATATAACGTGCAGGTACATATATATATATATATATATCGAGGGGGAAAAAAAGGCCGCTCGCGTTCGCGCGCATATTCCTGGAAATAAATAAAAAGCCCTTGAGCTCTGTTGGCGCGAAAAAAAAAAAGAGCCGCAGCAATGACACAAAAGAGAGCGAACTAAATAGAGCGTCGCATCCCGTGTGCACGTACATACCCAGTGCTTTGCACCCGCGACTATACGTATATGGTCTTCTTTGCTCTCTCTCTCTCTCTCTCTCTCTCTCTCTCTCTCTCTCTCGTGCGCGGCATTATGGCATAACGCAGCTTGTTACACGTGCAGGCAGGCAGCGTGCTTTTATTTCATTTAAGTAAATCGTCGACGCGCGCAGCCGGGGATATAATGAAGATAGCCGAGAGAGAGAAAGAGAGCTGGCGATGTTTTTCACGGCGAGCGACTCTCGTAAATAAACAAAGGAGCTGCAGAGCATCGGCAGCGGATTAAAAACTCTCCGCGGCCTCTGCAGGCCACAGCGGGAGAGAAAGATTCTCGACTGAAAAGAGAGAGAGACGCGAGAGAAAGAAGAAGAAGAAGAAGCAGGAAGGCGACGCTGAAGGACGAGGAGCGAGAGCTGCCGCAGAGAAGAAGAAGAGGAGAAGAAGCAGGTACTGTATATATGCCGTGATGGGCCGTGTGCACGTGTACAAGTATATACGTGAGAGAAGCTGCGCACGAAGAGCCGCTCACACGCGGAGGGAATATAAGGTAGGTATATAACAGCCAGTAGAGAGCGAGAGAGAGAGAGAGAGCTCCGTGTGCAGCAGCTCACGGGGAGTGACACTATATTCAGCGGTCGAGAGAGAGAGAGAGAGGCTGTGGGAACGCGTTGGCGGCCTGCTACACTGATTGCCCATGGTATAATATACACACTCTCTCTCGGCTCTCCCAGCGACTGGCGCAGCGAGAGAGCTGCACACACACACACACACACACACACAGAGCGAAAGAAAGAGAGAGAGAGACTGAAGGCGAGCGCACATTCCATCGTGGCGCCGGCCAGTCTGCGGCACACCTGCACGCCTTCCCTTGAATCACGGCGGCGCCGCTCCACCGTCTCCCTCTCCCTCTCTCTCTCTCTCTCTCTCTCCTTCCTTCCAGGCAACAGCAGCAGCAGCTCTCTCGACCGCCGCAGAGTTAGCCCAGCTTACTTTCCTATCGTCGTGTACATATATATTCTCTCTCTCCCTGCGTTGTAAGCTGCGCTCTTAACACTCCCACCGCCGCCTGCCGTACTATAAAGCTAAAAACTGCACCGCAGCGATCTTTTCCTTCTCTCTCTCTCTCTCTCTCTCTCTCTCTCTGCTTGTTTCCGTGGATCGTTGTTGGCGCATTCGTGGATGCGTTCGAAATATATACGTTAAAGCCTTTAAAAAATATTGCGGTATATATACGAGGTATACATTATGATATTGAGTTATATATGCGTTCCGATCAATCCGGTTCGATCGTGAGAGCAGCCAGTAGTATAGTGTATATATAGTGTGTCGGACGAGTGTTGTGCGCATGCGCAGCTGGTGCGGACGAAAATTTTTGCACTCTGTTCGCGGACACTGATGCCTGAGATGCCCCCGCGGCTCTTGTGTATATAGATATATGTATATATACAAATATGCATATATGTATGTTTCCCCTACCCTCCCGGCTGCGAGTGTGTTGAGTTTTTCGCACGCTCCGATCGACCGCTTTTAAAGTGCTTGCAGGTGTTCTGATTATGGAATAATCGACGGGATCGAGCGGCGTATTTTTTATCGTCACTCTATATATTAGCAGCTTCGCGTGGTGTATCGTGTTTTACTATTTTGGCCAGATCTTACCGAAGTAGGCGCGCGTGAAATCGATACGTTTTATGATTCTCGTTACGTGTGGCTTTTATATTATTATGCGGGTTGTACAAAATTCATTATTAGAGTGTTGCGATTGAACGTTAATATTACAAACTCAGATCTTATAATGTCCATAGCGTATATTTTCATATTTAATTATCTTATAAGCTTGGGCCCGTGTTCTGATTTTGATATATACGCATTTATTATACGCTTATAAACGTCCGCTTATATATTGGAAATGAATAATCTCGGATTGAAAATTGTATTAAAATATTTTACCGATACTGTGGCGTGATATACGTTGCGTAAGTCTCCCTTGTACGCAGGAATTTTCATAAGCCACTATAAGTTTTAATATAATGCGTGTCGGCATTTACTAAGGTATAAAAAAGTTGCTACTTTGTTTATCAGCTTCATCATACTTTTTACAGCGGCTTTTGTATACGAAGCGAATGTCTGGCGTTATCCAGCAACAATGAAATATTACATTATTGCTTTTGTATAAGCTCTATCTAATTTTATTAGAACAATAAACGATTGCTTTTTAACGCGTGTCGATTATTGAAATTTCCTTGCAGTAAAATAAATAGCTAAGTGACTAATTTTGAAACTGATTTTTGACGTCGATTCGTTTTAATTTGTCATTAAATTTGTGTTTATAAACTTTGATGGTAAAATCAATTTGCTACAGAACCTTATAAAAGTGGGAAAACATTATATTATTTTACATCTCGATGGTGACTTAAAGGAAATGAAATTGCTAAAGCTTTATGAAAATTATTTTTTTTTACGTAATGGTTTTGAAAAAGTAAATAAATATATCGAATAGAAATTTTTTATTTTTTCACTTAATGTGACATGGTACGCGTGTAAAATGAAATAACGTAAACTAGAATTTTAAATTTATGTAGCGACTAAAGGGTGCAATCATCACGGATATTAATATTTATATTTCGCATTTTTTAAATTGCACCTGTTTGATGGAGCAAAAACGTGTTTGATAAAAAAATTCAAAGTTTTTAGCCGTTTTATAGCCAGTTTCAATATTTATCTTCCCGATACTAGACATGATTCTTGTTAACTAAACTCGTTAATTTTTTACGAGCACATGAGTTGGTGATTAACTATATGTTTTCAGTTACACTCTGCAATAATTGATAACGCATGCAAATATGTAAAATAAAAAAGTATAAATATTTCATTTAAAAAAAATTCTTTGCTAAATTCCAGTTTCAATTTGCTGCAATCCGTTCCAGAAATACAAACAATACATTAATTATGAAATATAATAAATATAGAATTATAGTTTATTTGCGTGTCCTTTGAAAGTCATGCAAATAATGTAACATCTATAAAATCGATTTATAAAAATAAGTATACTTACGAAATATTTTTTTTAATTGATGGTATCTCGTGTAAAGGCAAATTAATAGTTGATCGTGTTTTTGATAAAAAATTGCAAGCAATAAATAAAGCAGTTAGTTCTTTCTACACTTGCAAATAAGTACTTCAATCAGCTTGGATTATGAGGACAGGGGGTATTAAATCAACGTCGATAAAGCAGAGTTCTGTTTTCACACGTGTATACATCATTTTACAGGCCATTCAGGAATAATAGACAATCTGCTTAAAAGAGTATTAAATTCCCTGCTTATCAGATGCACTATATCGGAAGCTTAAATCTTTAAAACGCTTCATTTCGCAGGAAACGCTGCACTATATACTTATAAAATCCGATATTGGGACTCAAACTCTCATACTAATCAGTCATAAAAACCCAGGAGCATATAGATTTTTTTTTCGTTTTCAAGTTTCACGTAATTAATTGAAACGTGTTCAATGGACAGTAAACATTCGGTTATAAGTACAGGTTTCAAGATAATAATAAGCACCAATAACACTAATGTAATAAGTGACGCAGCTAAAGGATAAAGTAAAAACGCTAACGAGAATCAAATAAGAATCACGACGTTAAAGCCCAATATATAAGTAGGAAACTAGACCGCAGTCACAGACCAAAAGAAAAGAAAAAAAAAAACACAGGTAAGAAGGGAATTTGAGAAGCATTGGCTGCACACGCGTGTCTATCGCTTTTAGACGGATGGAGATAAGTATAAAAGGAAAGAGGAGAAGCGCTCAGGTAAGAAGGGAGTACAAGGAAGGGTAAGAGAGAAAGAGAGGGACGAGTGAAGAAATCCGCAGGTGTTCAGTTCGTGCGGCTAGAAGATGTGTGACTGTTTTATAGCTCCGTCTCGGTCTTTCTCACTAGCTCTCTATTGCCGAGGAGAGGCAGTCGAGCGCGTGCTTCAGCATAAGAGAGAGAGAGAGAGAGAGAGAGAGAGTCGAGCGAGCGCGGACACCTGTTCCAAAGAACCTGTTATTTCGAAAACTTCGTTGAATCGCTTCTTATATACACGCACACGCGCACACATTTATACTGGAAATCTATGTGAACGCGGTCTTTAGCTGATGGCCCGCGAGAAAACGAGGTTGGCTCGTTTGCCACCGTGCACGCGCGTAAATCTCGCCTATACGCGTCCCTCGGAATTGGAGGAAAAAATAATATATGCTTATTGTTTATCGCGAGTTGAAAAAAAAAATGGAACGAGGGGCGCGGTGTTGTGCCGAGGTGGCATTTATATCACAGTCCTGCAGGTGTATATCGAATCATAGATACCAATCCAGTTTTTAGTATCGATTAGTGAATAATCGAGTGATTTGGATACACGTGCACATTAGTGCGTATACAATTACATAGAGAAAAAGTTTTTTTTTTTTAACTTTTAACAGGCAGCGATTTCTTTTCTGGATTCAAACGAGATTACATACACATTTCGTGATAAAATATTAGTATGCAAGAATTTTGCTATAGTAGTTTGTTTTGGGGGAATGATGAATATTACATACCGTGATATATATGTGTCCATTGAATAAACATTATTTCAAATGGAATAAATAGCCTTTTCTGTCGAGGTATAGGCAACATTCATCTTGTCCTATAGGGATACTAAATGATAAATAAGTAATTTAATAAATATGGGAATGTCTATCGCACAAGAAATGGTTTTACGATCTGCCATTTATTATAAGCGTGTAGGATATTTTTTATTCGCGTGGATTTGTATATAGAATTCTTTTCGAAGAAAATCATGTGTAATAACAAGTCACTTTTGAACGTGCAGATTTAAAGTTTGATTGAATAATAATAGGTATCGGTTTACAATGTTATCAAAACGGTTAGGTTATCTTTTAATTATTTTATTGCACTAAATATATGAATTATTTTAAACTATTATTTGGCAATACAATAATGGATAGTTTATTCATTATACATAATTAGGTGATTCAAGTTACTTGCTGCCTAATGAATAATTGAAAGTAATGAAAGAATTTCAGACTCACTATCGACAATCCGCGCTTATTTACGAAATAATTATGGAACTCGAATTTTAATAAAATAATATGTTGATTTGAATACACCTATTAAAGGTCATTGATGAATATAGATAAAATTGGTCTGAACTAACTTACCTGTTTTACGTAAAAGTATATTATTGAAGTTTCATTATTGTAACTGAAGAATCGGTAAATATGTTATGTGAATAACACAGTAAGGATAAAAAGAAAATCATATATTTCTCAACAGTGACCAAAACGAAATATGTAATAGAAATCGTATATCATATCATGTACAGCTATTAAAAAAAATTAATAGTTTTATAATAAATGCTATATTATGTTTGGAACATTTTTATCAAATTGGAATAAAGTAAATAAGATTTACCATATACTAAATTATCATTGTACAGTTACTTAGCTTATATTTATTTCAGTTCCTAGATAGTATACACACGTATTTGCATGTGAATTACTGTAAAATGCGTTATTTGCTTCAATATTTGCACAACCTGGAATCGTAAAATCATAAATAAATAAATAATAATATAATTAATGTAATTAAAATATGTTATTATTATATTGAATTGTTGAGTTGATACACAACATTCAATTGCGGTGGATTAAAATAAACATATAAAATAAACATTTCAAATGCTGATAAAAGAAGAGAATGAAAATCTTACATCATCTATGAAAATATATGAGGCATTTGCAGTATCAAAGAATATAGAATCTAAAAGTGCAGGGTATCAAATAAAGTATACGACAATTAAATGTTAAAAATAAAGTAAATAAAACAATGATAATAGATAAGATTGAGAATAAAGATGGCCTGAATAGATTTTTAATTTTTATTTTTGCTAATCCTTAACAAATACTTTGTGCATAATAAAAACATGAGTTACAATAAATACCGTATGATGGACATAATGTTTATATGTAACAAAATTCTAAAAAATCGGCGAACTCATCGTCATACATGTTACAGTATAATATATAATATAAAAAATCTATTGTACATAATACTGCGCATTACACTTTGTTATTTTTAGCCTTATCAACCTCTTAAAATTCATTGTCGTTTTACAAGATGTGTGCGAATTAAAAGTTCATACAGTGGCTAATAAGTTATTATAATAATACTGGTAAATAATTATTAGCATTCCATAATTGCTTACATTTATCGATTTAAAAAACGACATGTCCGCTTATCCTCCTTTTATTACATTTTATTTTTCCTTTATTACTAAATACTAACATTATTTTTATTTCGTTTTTTTTTTATTCATCCATAATCGTCGTCTTCTTTTTTTTTCTTCTTGTCAATGTTTATTATATTTTACATGTTTTTTTTTGTACAACGTTCCATTTTAACAACCTTTTTTTTATAATCTTATGGTAGAAGGATGCGAACCACGCGGACACGTTCCCCTGTCCGAAAAATTCGTCGCGTAATCTCTTACGGCAAATAATGACAGTTTTTTTTGCTCGTCAGTGGTCGACCATCAGTATACCGTTAATAATCAATTCTTTTCAACGGATAACATTTCAATCATAATGGATGTTGTAAAAAAATAGGCACCACTTTTTGCAAAGTTCCGACTAGTTAAAACCCAACAACGTCCAAGAGATCGTTTCGATGATTTTCTTTCCAAACATGCTATTCCAGGAGATTCGTATTTAAGTACGTTTCTTAATATTCGTTATATGAAACACGGAAGATCGCAGTAATTTATCTATAAATCATCTATCGATGCCACACCCATCGACTGCATTTCCTAATAAGAGTTGGAAGAGACAACTGTAGTCAAAAAATTGACAATTATAGTTCCTGGAACAGCATTTTAAGAAGAAAATCCTCAACTGCCAAGATAAGAGGCACCCAAAGATTAACGATGTTGCATCGGCGCTCAGCGTTTATCATTGAACACAAAATCGCACAAGCCAATGGAAATCGAAAAGTAAAAAAAAAAATAACGGCAGCGTCTTTCTGTGGCAGCACAAAATGGGCATAGTAAATAAAAGTTGCGTAAACAAATATAGAGAGCGAACGAAATATTCTGATGGAACGTTTGTCGGCTTTCGTTTTTTTTTTTATTTTGTTTTTTCCTTTTCGTGTGAGGGGGTAGCGCCGTCGGATATCGCGTTTTGTTTGAACAATACTTGAACGAACATCAGTTCCGAAGAGGCCGCAGAGTTTGCAGGAAGCAAGGACAAGCGTCACTGCTCCCAGTGTGTACATCATTACAGTACATACAACATTCACTACTTTTATTCACGAATTTTCGCTTCTTACGAACAAAAGGAGCCTTTTACAAAATTTAAGAGATCGCTTCTTCCTTACGGAGCTATACGACAGCCGTGCTTTTTTCCCCTTATTTTTTTTTTACTTATTTTCCATTATCTTTTTAATTCTCTAATAGACTATGTTTTTTTTTGTAATATCGATAGGATGACTCTCGTAAGATTTTCTCGTTTTATTTGTTATTTTTTTTTTTTTTTTCTGAAGACAGCTGATGGCTTAACTCTCACAATATTTGGAATGTTTTGTTCACAATGTTGCCACAGTGTGTGAGTGTATGTGTGTGTGTGTGTGTGTTGACGATATCGAGCAATGGAAAACCCGTTATAGAATGGAAGTGCAGTAATCTCGCGCTATTTCCCTGGCAGGTGATTTCCTTGTCAAAAGTGCAGCTTACAAACAAAACCAACTATGGAGGCAGACACACGCACGTGGTGATTTGCGGTTAGCGCTCGATAAGATAGCGCGGAGGTTAAGTACATTTAGAAACATTTAAATTATAGCCTTAAACTAAGAGCGTTGAACTGGAACTATTATGGTGCTGTTTATACTCTAGTCTATGTTGGAATAGATAGTAAACACTTTCACACACTTTTTCGCGAACAAATAAAAAAAAAAACTTGATTTGTGACTTTTGCCGAAGCTCGTGCAGCCTCTCTAATTAGGTTTTTACAGTTTATGAGATAATAAATATTGGAAGCCGCGTATTGCTAAGGTTTTTCGTTGTTTCAGTGTATACCAAAATCATTGGTGGCATTAAAAGCAAACACCGTATAGTGCCTGTACAGAAAAAAGTATAAAAAAAAAACTATTTTTTTTTTTGTGAAAAACAGTAGAATTCGATTTTTGATTTAGTTAGCGTTGGTACAAAAGTGTGAAAATTATTATACTTTTATAGAGTAATTACTGTAGTCCAGACACCGATATCACCGTATTCTACCGAACATCTTGTTCATCGAAATATCTTAACACTAGATCCACAAACACAAGGAATAATCGCAAGACTATAGCACTTGATATACTTCTGATTTCTGTATTCAATAATAATTCATTTTATATCCGTGGCTTCTGTATAATATACTTGGCATTTTCATTTATTTACAAGTTCGACGAATTTAACCCAACCACACATTTGTTTTTTATTTTTGAAAAGTATCGAATCATCGCGGTTTATTGTTTTCTCAAGGAGAGATCCTATTTTTCTCCGGAAAGTGACTTATAATGAGAAATGAAAATCGTTTCATCGTTCTTTTCTAGGTCAAGCGAGCAAATGCTTTTTCTTTTTCGACTACAAGTTGCTTTAATGTATATCGCAATTGATCGATTAATTAAAACAAAAGGAAATAGATAATTGCGCAGTTAATTAGAAGTTGCAAAATTGTATCTCGTTTTAGCTTTTCTTTTCATTCGGCTAGACTTTTGCGGATACCCACCAAGAACATTAACTGCAAGAACCAATCAATCAGCCAAAGAGAAATTGAGTACTGGCCATTCGCAATATGTTGCGGCAGTTGTATCACAGGATAAAGTTTTTGCAATATTCCTTAAAAATTTTAATTATAATGGTAATGATTATTTTGAACCTTATATACAATAATTTTTAGCGTAACAATAACATTGACAACATTAGGTATTGATTGTTCAATAAAATTGAAAAAATAGTCTTTGGTTTTTGACAAGAAAGTATTTATAAATAAATTTATTACTTCGAACAATTGAATTATTTTAGTATTGGCACTTATATATATATTTATTTATTAAAATAGTTGGAAGAAAAATTTCAAATCTCGAATACTGTAATATCAAATCTATACAGAATTAGCATTACTAATTAATTAATAATAATTTAATAAGTCACAAACAATGTTTCCCAAGCATTAATTGTTTGTTTAATATTCGAAACAACGTAATTAATCGACACAATGGTTTCGAATAGAGAAAAGGATCAGTTTGAACTAATTGTAAAATTTTCTTTGAAAAATGGTTAGAACAGAGTTAAGAATGTGAAAGTGTAACACAATAAAAATGTCAAATTCGTAAGTAATAGAATTTGAAACAAATTCTATTTTAAAAGAACGATTACAATTCTGTTTCTTTATTATTTGATTACCACGGAAGTTTTTTGAGATACTCCCGGGATATCCGTACTTAAGACATAAGAATGATTGATTTATATTGCATAAAATATTTTTGTTTAAACACTAAAAATTTTCTAGTTTTGTACAATTTTATGAAGCTCTTCGTGTTTAAAGTTCGTTATTGCTTATTAGAGTTTCATTTTAATTTATAAGTTAGTTTATAAGACTTGTAGCGATAAAAAGTTTTAAAAATGTTCTTCTTTCAGTACACAATTATTGTATAGACCTAAAGAATTGAAGACAATTTTTTATGTTTATTGTTTTTGTTGTTACATCAATAAATGAAAAGGAAAGTAAAAACTAAGTAATAATACAGAAAAAATCTGCTGTTGGCAGCAAGGTTCGTTTTGACATAATGCAACATGAAAATATTGTAAATCAGGCCATTAATTTTTCAGAAGGTCATTAATTTTCAGTTCAGAAATCATTTATCGCATATCTACAACGAGGAAAAATTATAAATTAATTTTAAAAATTAAAATAAATAAAAAATCTTTTCAACACAAGAAATAGTTAATATATATTTTAGGTCATTTTGTACTCATTTAAGGGATTTAATATACATATTAAAATAAAACTTGTAATAACTTTAACGCGTTGTAAAATAATAAACAAGAATAAGTTTATTCTTTGGCTGAAGATTTTCTTTGGTAGAAATCTTAACTAATAAAATATTTGCATACTTAATATTATCTGAATTAAAATTCTTTTAACACGAATGACTCATTTTTTGAAGACTCCAAATGTTTGGAAAATGACTAGAGTTATGACAAAGATCAAGATCAACTTTTTTCAGATTTAATTGCTATCACCGAAAGTGATTCGTATAACTCTTATCCAACTGCTTCCACTGTGAATAAATCTGTCTATGTAGTAATATAATATGGAGATTTAACTTATCAGATTAGATGCAACTAGCCAAGTATTTATAATACTTCTTCATAAAGCATAAACCGGTAAGAAAAAAATCAGGAATGTGAACCGCGATGCATTTTTATGCAGTTTGTCAAAATCTGAGCATACTGAAAAATGGAACCTATACAATTGCTGAAAACAATATGTGAAATTTACGCATTTTGCGCGAATATATGAAAATGAATGAAAATTTTTTTCTTTATCGAGTTCACTTTCAAACAATACAAACTTAGTTTAACAATAATGGAAAAATTTAATTTAACTACGATTCGTGCTGCTTATTGCTTAAAAAAAATAATATGCAAAATGTACACAATTCGGGCGAGTATACGAAGATAAATGAACTTTTTATCCACCGAGTTGATTTTCAAACAATGCAAAACTTAGTTTCACAATAAAATTGTAAATTACCTACGATTCGCGCTGCCTTACTTATTGTTTACCAATGAAACGCCGAGGTTAACTGAGTTCACGATGGGTCGGGCATACATAATAATTCGGTTCGTAACGTTTATTTCATAATGTGCTATCCACGATCCAATGACTATCGCTATTCAATAAACATAGTAACAACAGTGTTGTTCACTGCGATCGTATAATCAGCGGTGGTGCCGCATGAATTCGTAACGACAAACTGATGTCTGCGAACAATCGGATCGGATGTATACGCGAATTTACGCATCGGCCGCCTGAGAATTGACCGTAATGTTTCATTCTCACTCGGTATCCGGAATATATTCACTTCTTCTATATACATATATAGTTTCACAAAAAAACCGAAATGCTTCGAAATTCCACATATTATTTTCAACCAGCTAATAACTTTAAGAGTTATGTTCCCAAGATACAAACTAATCGTTATAATCAATGTCATGGTGCTTCGGTCAGTCTTTTCCAAGAGTATAATTGTAAGTCAAACAGTCAAATATTGTGGTTCGTATAAAACAATGCAGCAAGATATTCAATAGAAAATATTTTCTATTGTCCTTGACAAAGGGAGTATTATTCCGCGCATATATTCTGCGGCCTATGGATTGTTTCAAAACAGGGAAAGCGTTATTTACCGCCCATCCAAAACTGGGGATTTGATTCCGCGGCTTTCATTAAAGTTATCTTGATTTGAAAATGATGATCGTCCATTAATACCTTATCCCAACATGTTATCTTTGGAAGTGAACATATTTTTGAAAATCACACGGCTATTGTTATGACTGGCTTACGAATAGACAATTCCACGATCAACGTAAACATTTGAATCTTTGTAATGGAGTAAATGAAAGAGTAATTAATCCGATAAAGTGTACGGATAAAGCTGGAAAATTGTTAACTTTCCCAAGAGTCTAGTCGAAATCCAAGTATAATAGTTTGAAAGGAATCCATAGGGCCCGGGAATACGATACTCGGGCGTACAGGTAAATTGCATTATATACTTGAAAAGCAGTAAAACGAGCCGCAATGTTCTCCGAGATCCCCTCATTAATTATCAAAATATTAAACTAAAAAAAAAAACAAAAAAATTAATTGCTCCTCTTTAATATGAACTTCAGTTCTTAATAATAACTCAGTACTCAATTTATGTGTAAATACAAATCCTTGGCATAGAGTTTCCTATAGCTCGATATTCCACGAAATCCTATGCTCTTTTTCGACACTGCGTAAACTCGGCCTCTCGCGAATTTCTCGCGAAAATATTCAGCACCGAGATAACTCGATCGATACAAGCGTTGAAAAATAAAAGAAAGACAAAAAAGGAAAGATGAAACGATGGCTTTCGCGGGCATGCGCTCCGTTGATTAACAATTCGAGGAATCAAATAAAAGGAACGTAGAGATGAGATATGTAGTTGGATTATAGAAAAAACTGATAATATTCCTTACGTTCGCGTCGCAGCTTGTGCACTTTGGTTGAGAATCACACTCTTGTCTCACTCTTTGGTGCTTGACCCGCTAAATGCTACTTCTATGAACTATATCACTGCGTGCTCGCATGTGAGAATGTGCGCGCCTGGTTTTTTTATCCGTTTTTTTTTCTCTCTCTTTTTTTCACAACTCACTCGCTCGCATGCATTCACACTCGCTCATTCATACGTTATATACTAACTCTCACTCATCGAAAAACACCTTTTTTTTTCTCTTTCTCGTCTCCCATTTTTTTTTTTTCGTTATATCGTTTGCTCGCCATCTCTTCGGGCTCTCTCTCTTCGCGCGCGCTCCTCTTTTGTCCATCTCCCATCGGCGGGCAATATTTCCACTTATTATTTTTTTTTGTGTTTCCTTATACTTCCTTAAAGAGAAAAACTTTGTATTTTCCTTAACGAGACTCGCCACTAAAGGACACCCTGTAATATACTTTATGCCTATAACATGCGTATTCTTAGACTTATATATCGTTCGAAGTTAAAACATACTCGACAACTTTTAGACCGTTTTTTCCCTCGAACCGCGTCCAAAACTATATTATAATGCATTGTTTTAAACCGAATCACACTAGTTTTGCGTTATTTCATTCTTTATTACTTGTCGTTTCCTTGCTTTTCCGTTAACCCGATATATATATATAATATATTTGTTTTTTGCGCGTTAAGTAACCGCTGCTGGGTGTTATTATTTCACGTGTGTTTCTCTATTTTCTGTGTCCCTTCCTATACACCTCCCGAAGCGAGTGGGTGCGGGCGCTAAATACTGACTGATTAACTGATCGCAAGTAAAGTTCGGTATATAAAGTTCTAGAAAAATTTGGCGCGCATTATGAGTGTAGCCGCGCTCGATCAGAGGTACACAAGGTCGCATCATGTGTGCCCCCCGCGATGACAACCTCACCACACACGTTATAATCTCACAACTGAATTTCCATATACGTGCAGTGTATTGTATCGCGCGTTAAAGGTGCGGCGAGAAAACGAGCCGAGCTCCGTTCGCGTCGTCCCCAATTCAACGCTATATAATAAAGCTTGTATCGCGCAAATTATTCGAAATAACAAAAGCTCGCCGAAGGTCCTATCAAAATATCTGTTATCTGTAATAGCAAATCATTTTCCAATCCATCAACAGTGGAAACAGTCCCACTCTCGTCGAGGTATAAGGTAAATTGCCTCCTATATAGGCGCTCCGGCGCGAACATATTTTAAACTATTACAAGCTCTCCATTCGACGGAAACGAACGGGGCGAAACATAGATTTTCGTATAATCATCGTACTCGAGTATATCCAAAGAGGCAGTTCTGCTTACCCGCGACAAAAGTGGGATATCCTCCCCCCATAGTGTAAAACAGAGAGAGCACAGAACGGTCGACTCGAGAGAATATCTACAATCAATAGATAGAAAAAGAAAAAAATCAATAGAGGGGGTGGGGGGAGACCGCGAACCCGAAAACACACAGTCTTAAGAAGCCAGCTTTGTCACAACCCGAGCGGAGCTCCGCCCATTACCTCCGCAGCCCCGACTGACTGCAGCCACCGGCACCCGATCGCAAAGTGGAAGGTGTCGTTGGCGATGGTGGATGATCCGCGTCGGTTCTCACCGCTCAGACGTCCATGGCGTCGCCCACGTAACCCTCGTCGGGGCTCTCCGGGTGCTCGAGTCCCTCCAAGCTCTCCGCCGGCTCGGGAGGCGGTGGAACCACGAGGCCGCCAACTCCGCCAACTCCAGCGGCGATCGGCCCCGCTGGCTCGGCCGGCAGTTTGCCCTGCATGAGGGACCGGGGCGAGAGGGCCGACGGCTCGCTGCGATAGGCCGCCGGTGGCGAGGGTATGAACGGCGTCGAGACGACGGCCGCGTAGCCGATCTCGAGGACGGGCTGGGCCGGGTAGGCGTGGGCACCGCGGGCCAGGAACTCGGCCTCGCGGGAGTAGCGCGTCGCCGGCAGGACCGCCGAGCCGCTCAGTAGGAGCTGCTGCCTCTGTCGGATGCGCGGCAGAGTCTCGCAGGTGGCGCCACGAGCGGAACCGAGACCCGGCCCGACCCCCGCGGGTCCCAGTTTCGGCAGGCCGAAGTTGAGGGGATAGCCGTCCCGGTCCAGACAGCTGGAGTAGGTCGTGGTCTCGAGGCAGGGCTGGTGACAAGGCGGACAGGGGCGTCGATAGCCGGGGCCGGGGTGATAGGCGCTCTCGGTGGGCACCTCGTTGATCAGGTCGGGCTCGATGAATCGGCGCTGCGGCATCTGCTGGCTCTGCAGGTAGGCCATCTCGGCGAACTCGCCGAACTCGCCGAGCTCCGGGGCGCCCTCTAGGCAGGCGCTGGCGGCGCTCCGATCGCCGGGGAGGCTGGCGGCGTTGCCGGTGGGCGAGTAGCCGCCCCGTGGGCCGCCCGGTGGCTGCTGGCCCTTGTCCGCCGAGTGATCGGTGCAGGTCTTCTTGAGGATAGAGGGCGGCACCAGGCTGCTGATGGGCGGCGTCTGCTTGAGATTGCTCTTGGAGCGCGAGCGCAGTCGGCGGGCGTAGAGGAAGATGCCGAGGAAGAGGCAGCCGAGGGCTAGGAGGGTGCCGAGGAGGGCGCCAGCTGCTATCGCGGCCGCGTAACCGGCACCCGGGTTCTCGGGCGGTGGCTCGACGGTGCTGCGCTCGCGGTGGAGGACGCGCAGCGTCAGGTTGCCCGAGGAGGTGCCCGCCGCGTTCTCGGCCTGGCACACGTAGGTCCCCTCGTCCGGCTGGTCAGCGTTCCATATCAGCAGACTGGCGATGATCTTGTCCTCGTAGTTGGACTCGCTGTGGCCGTACCTGCAACAGCCAAGTGTGAGAAACAGTTTTATTTGCGGTGTTGTATTAAATTTTTAAAGAAACTGGTAGAAATGGTAACGCGGTGGATGAGCATGCGAGATACTGCAGATATTTAGTTTCGTTTTAATACAGCTTGACTTGTTCCTACATTGAAGCATATAACGTACGAAATAATAGAGGACTGTGCAAAGGCTCTATATGTATTTAATCTACTTTTTTTGTTTACTTTTCCACTATTTTCACTCGCGGTACAACAAGGAAAAAGTGTATATATGGACTCTATGTGTCGGTTATTTGCATAGCGTTTATTTTTTTTAAGCCGGCTCACTTTTGAATGGTGAGAAAGAGAGAGCGAGAGAGAGAGAGAGAGAGAGTGAGTGGAGAAAGAAGTTCCCGCTGCTGAAATTTCCATACAGATTTTGTTCTACGACTATATCCGTACGAATTTTTGATGCGAATTTTTTTAATGGAAAAATTTTTTTAGGAATAATATTCAACGGCGGCGTATTATCTTTTTTTTTTCACGTGTCAGAGATATCCGATATTCGGCCCCTCTTGCGCGCAGAGCGCGTAACACTGCACCGTGTAAACAATTTCAATATTAAATTCTTGCGCTGCGCGAAAATGCTGATGTAATTGCCAACTATCTGGGTGTTTTTCTTAGGCAAAGTCTGGTGCAATCTAGGCACCAAGATTATTAACTTGTTATACAGCGGGGAAGATAAAGCGCGCCTTGCCAGAAGACCAAAAAAAATGGGTCAAGGGTCAGCAGGGCATTGGCAGTAGCTTAGCTGCACAAAATCCCAGTATATAGCTTCTATGTATATTAACTTATACATACATGCTATTTGGCGGATCCTATAACAGTTTGCATACTATATCCCCGGAAAATGTGTATTTCAAATCAAAATTGTTAATAAAAATTGCTAATGTTATAGTATGTCACGAACGAATTTCTGGGACACACAGTCTTGTACAAGCATATATTTTCTCTAGGAATCTACTGAATAAAATAACAATAACTTTACACCTTCGCGTGATAGTGGCTACTACACGGGCGACGCCTGTTTTTCCTTAGTTTTGATTAATTTAAAAATTCAACGTCTTACTATCAAAAACATTCTATTAAGTTTTCACTATAAATATGTTTTGTTCTCGACGGATTTTTCCATCGCCATATTAATTATGACAAATTAAATTCGATGGAAGAAAAATTTCGAGCAATCGCTAAATGGAACGTGTAGCCCTGTCATTTACAAAAGACTCGACCATTTATAACATCGTCATGAGTCCGTTGCAGCGTCATCTAATTACTGTGCCTTGGTCGAGAGCCAACTAATGGAGACAAAATCGCAGCGGATTATTGGGATAATATTAATTGTTTCCCTGCAATCGTCGCTCCCGAGTTGTTTTCAGGCCTGCGACAAACATGTAGCTATTGTAGGTGCTATAGTAGGTGAGTAGGTCGTTTGCCCCTAATCGGATTAAATACCTATTGGAATCGAAGTTTAATAAATCTTTGCTTTCGAACCGTTAGAATAATAAAAAAAAATATCGTGATCGATGAGCTAAAGATGGTGGTGACGGAAGCAGAAATGATCGGATGCGGAATGTCGGGGTGACAGATAGAGGTGCGCTGTCGACTCCGTGTTTTAGGCAAAAGCCGGATAGTGGCGATCGTTCGAGGTGAAATATGCGAATTACGAATATTAAATTTCCCCGTAATTTATCGCTTTTTACAAAAAAAAAAAAAAAAAAAAGGGAAAGACGCGTAAGCAATTTTCTTTCTTTTCCAGCTCATTCGGCTTAGTTACAATTATTTGAACATTATTTACTGTAATAATATCAGTGATTTATTCTGAAAATATACTTACTGCGCGTATTAATCTTATACCAATGGTACAATTGGAATTTATACATTTATAAAATGAATTTTGCGTGAGTTTATTTGCAAATTGTATCTCGGCACAAAGATAATCTTATTTTTGTCATAGAAAAAGTCCTCTTACTGCTACTTCTCTTAAAGCAAGATCAAGCACCGTCAAAGCAACCGAATTAAAAGCTGACGGATTTAAAAAATTTAACGAAGGGCTTAAAAGTAAGTACATCATTTCAGATATACTTTGTTTTATGAATTATAAAATTACAACAATCTATAAATTTAGATGTCTATTAAAATGGCATTGATTAATGTAATGATGTCAAAGAAAGATTCATAATAAAATGGCTATCAAGTTTTGTAGAACATTATACATATCGATAAAATGTGTATCCACAGCGAAAAATTAATTATTGTATAGCAATATTGGAATATTAAATCTACTTATAGTACTTTAAACTATATTATACCTTGAATGATAAACCACACATTTATTAATATGGTGCTACTGTTTTATACAAATACCTAGTAATTGAAATTATTTGTCATTTACATTAATTCCAGTTCAAAGAGAATTAATATTGCCAAAATGTAATATTATATTATTTAATATTTAAACGACTATGTCATCTCTGATATAGTGCAGAAAATACGAATTGTAAACAATTTAAGTTTGAAAATTTGTCTGCTTATATATTGGAATACGAAAATGAAAAATGAGTGCAGTTGAGACGCCGTAAACAAGCGAGCAAGTTGAACATTTTTGCTATACGGAATCCTGCGAAGAAATAGGACCGTGGAGGGGGTAAGGGCAATCGATTGAAGTTGCCCTGCGAAATGCGTATATCATGGATTTGATGTATATTAGGGTGCACATCTACCAAGTTTATAAATTGTCATACAAATATTCTAGTAATTTATATGCGTTCGAATTTGTTATGCGTTGAATTTAGCTAATCGTGTACTGTAAATGTATGTTATGTCAGTTTTCTATTTTTGCTACTTTTACCAAATAGATTGTCTGTGAATTTTAATTGTCATCATTTACTATTCTTCAAAATTTTTTATTTTGATTCATATATTTATATACGTAGGTTTTTAAATACCATTCCTAAATTATTCTAATGTATTTCACTTGGACCAATGTTAAGGTATTTAAACGTGGACATTAATAATAATGATAAAATAATTTATTGCACTCGGGGCGCAATGATGCCCCCCTCATATTATAGATTTGTCGGAATTGATGCTTTATTGATACATCGAAATACTCGTTTATTCACTAATAGGAATAGTAAATGATAAAACAACTAAATAATTTGCTAGCTACGATGAACATCATATCACGTACAAGAATAAGCTAAATATTAGAAATAAAGTTTTATACAGATAGTTTATGTTTTGAGCACATAATGTTATACTTCAAGTATATATCTCAAAATGAAAGGAATGAAAAAATATTAATATAAACCGAGATATGAACAGCAATGAAATAAAATTAAATACATTATGCATTCACCGTGGTTATTTCAGTTAAATGTTGTTTACCTTTTCGAATCAGCAATGCGTAAAAATGACTAGAATTCAGAATGCTCGAAAATTTGTTAAAGAATTTTTAAATCATTTTAATAAAACGGACATAAAATTATAAGCATATATATGTAGAAAATAATATACAGAAGCAGATGGTGAAAGTAAATGAGATTTAATGAAAATTATGAAGTAAATGAGGTTTAATTAAAAATTGCGAAATACAGATGTAGAGAAAAAGAAGCATAAGTTAAATGAAAATGCGGTTATGCTCTGTCGCGCTAAGGCGATTGGAATATTTCAACAATTCTTATACTCAGAATCTTATCAAGAAAATAAATATTTAGAATTTCTTATTATCAATGTTTCATAAAGACTAAGTTCGTGTACTAAACCTTTTTTGCTTTTATACGTTACTAATTCATATTTTAAAATTTTCGAAATGAAAAATTCTTTCTAGAATATTTTTCGCTTTTAAGCGTAACTTATACAATTAAAATTCTTGTTTTAAACCTCAAAATGCCGTTAATTTAAAAAAACCATCTGATTTTATACAGAAGTACACTTTTTCATTTAACGAAATTATGAACGTAATTCTACGTTGAATGCTAAAGCAGTTTCTTTCAAAACTGTATTATCATTTTTTCTCAGAGCAAAAGCTTATAATTTTATACACAGAATACTTAAAAAATTGTTCTTAATCATCAACATTCCAGTGTATTATTTCGTGAAATTTCATTCAAAAGTAAATATATTTATAAAATGGTAAATTGAAAAATTATTACAATAATTGATGGATTTCTGATCGATTGGTCACTGTAGTTACTTAATTTTAATGAATATTTTAAATTATTAAGGGGTTATTACCGTTAAATTAATAAAATAAAATAACCACGATATTAATCCGTATGCTTTTTACTAATAAAAATGTTTTCAAAGTTGATGACAGTCTCATTTAATTTAAAAGACTTCCTGTTACATACTTTTTGGAAAAATACTCATATAAATGAAGAGATTTCCATTTTTCTGGATAGCTACGTAGAAATGTGTCATGCCGAATTTATGCATACTATCATTTTTTTGATAATACGAGAAAGAACATTGCAGAAAACAGTCCAATTTAAAAAGTACGATAACAAATAAATAACGCCAAACAATACTGTGTCAACAGTTTTTCTATTACACTCACCAATTACTTTCCGCGAGAAACAATGTTTACACAAACCAACGAGATATCTTTAATCCTTATTTATTCTTTCTTTTTTAATTAGAAAGGTATTTCATTTTTGCATTCCACGATATGTATGACGGGACCTGTGTGCAGGGGCATTAAATTTTGCGTTTTATCACTATCCCAGAAGGGACACTCCCGCGGCAGCATGCAAGGGAGTTAATAATATATAGATATATATATATAGATATATATATATATACGTATGTCCGAGCGAGGATCGCTCCCAGTTTATATTGTTGAAGCATACTTAAACTTTTATGAATTAAATTTTTCAGCAATAGTATTATACCGAGTGCGCGCGGTTTAATGTGGTGCAAATTGTGCGCGCTCAAACTCAAGATGATCAGTCACGCCCTACTTCCCCGTACATATACCGATTCTGAAAATGTTTTATATCCCTGGCGAACTTTTATTATCATACCGCGGCGTTTTCTTATATTTTACCTCGAACAACACTTGGGTTATTCTGCTATTAATCTCGGATAAAAATACACGCTGTCGTATCAGTTTTTCTAAAATGTTGTCCAAAATTTCCGACGAAGAATTATAAATGACTATTTTTCTACATAAATGTTATCGAGATTCTATTCCATTGCACAATGTTTGGCTTTTCCCGAAAAATAATCGAATGAGATTGCGTGGAAATACATATTAGTTTGCGAGTAGGCATTTTTAAAGAAAGCCACTTAGAAGGTAATAAGGTTTATTACTAAATAGTGTAATAGCATTATCTCGATAATTCCGTGACATAAATTTTCGTGTAAAAAGTGGAATCAAACCAGATTAATGATTTTTCATAGTTATACGTTAAGCCATGATATGTGTAAGTGGACATTCGGAGGGATAATGCGCGCGCGTTACTCGCATTAATCTCCTTTTGTTATTCCGATGTAGTCATAAAATCTCGCGGAGCACACGTTCGCTTTTCGAATTATACATATGATATTACCTTATATTCTCGTCGAGAGGATTCAACATCAACGCGTGTCGGAATCTCGTGTATACCCCAAAAATTCGTCATTCCTTTCAAAGCCCTGAATGTAATTACGCTAATGTAAGTACTTATAAGCCTTTCTCATATAGGTACTTAAATTATAGGAAGACAAAGTATGAAACAAACTAACGTAAGTACTTGTAAGCCTTTCACATATAGCTTAAATTATAGGAAAGCATATCAAGAAACAAACTAATGTAAACCGAAGCGTACAATCAGAATAAGTGATTCCTACAAATTAGTTTTTCCAAAAATACCCACGTTAACAACGAGCTCATGAAACGTCGATTTAATGGATTCAGAATGCACTCGCGCGCGGTTAGAGATAGAGCGAGAGAGAAGAACAGAAACGCGCATGAAACATGCATCATAGATTAAAGTTTCGCTTATAAATAAGCTTTTACACGCTAAATATATAATGGCTGGACTCTCTCTCTCTCTCTCTGTCTTTGTCGATGTTCAAGTAGAATACGTTTTCCCCCGCGATGGATCAATATTGACGTGTATATAGACCTTTGAAAGAAGCATATAGTGTTTAATTTAGAAACTATTTCGAAACCCCGTCCTTCGCGTTGATTAAAACTCGATGGTTTGCACATAAACAAACGCGGCGGCGGCTCTTCCGTAAACCTGGACTATCCGCGATTATAACCAACTAGCTAAGCTCCTGCATTTGCATTAATATATATATATACATAAACGCGCAAAATCAAAGTAAACAAAACTACGAGAGCTCTAATGAAAGGCCGAAGTGTAATTCTCTCCCTGCACCGTCCCATCAACAATATATATATATCGCACGTATACATTGGCTGTTTTCACACGCGCGTGTCGAATAATTTTTCTTTCCTCGTATACACTATACCTCTAAAGCGCAGCATCTCGCACATATGCAAATATCGGGCGTAGGTGATCATCGTAAAAGAGGAACTATTAACTGGGAGCGCAATCCGAAATCAGTAATCAGTAATTTTAAAAAAAGTCGCGTTATACACACACACATAGAGAGAGAGAGATAAGATCCGTCGCTCGGTCTCGGTACGTTACGAAAGTGTGTTATAGGTGGGTAATGGTGCGCGATCCATACGCACTAAAACGCGCTGGCCTTTATCGTTTATTTATAACTGTTATTTATCGACGCTCGCTCGCGCGCTCGTTTATATCTCGCACACACGCGGAACTCGACGCGATCAAACAGCTCCTGCAGCAGAATATATATATATATATATATCGGCGCGTGTTATATTACTCGCGAGCCCTTTATATATAACACGATCATCGATCCCCCCCTTCGCGCGTGTAGTCCGCTGGACCGTACGAAACTTCCCAGCGGGGCGTCTAATCAAACAAAAGTAGCGGTAGTATAGCATAGGGAGCCCCGGCGTCGGCGCCCAATCACATTCGACATATATGAATTAGCATAGGATGCCAGGGACGAGGGCGACGTAAACAAACAAGTTATATTCTTCCCCGTCTGCCGTCCCCCCCAGCAACAGCTGCTGTATATATCCAGGCAAAACCCACCTGAGACTCTCCTCCTGAACGAGTTCGAGTTGTTCCCCGTTGAGGATCCAAACAACCTTGGGCCTAGGCGACGCCTCGACGCTGCACTCCAAGGTGGCGTTATCGCCCTCGAGCACCTCGATCCTATCCCGCAGCAGGACCCTCGGCGCACAGGCCAAATCCTGGGACTTCAATTTCCTCACCTCCTTGTCCTTGAGTCTCTGGGGTTCGGAGCACAGCGGCTCGGCCTCCTGGGGTGCCTGGGCCAGGGAGGCCCCCAACCAATCGCGCAGCGCCCCTAACCGGCAGTCACAGGCCCAGGGATTGCCGTGCAAGGGCAGACCGTGTAGGCCACCTGGCGGGGGTGTGGGTAGCGCCCCCTGGGGTGCGGTAGTCAGCAGGTTGTCGTTGAGTCTGAGCCACTCCAAGGCCAGGAGACCAGCGAACGCGCCGGGCTCGAGCTGACCGAGTCGGCAACGGGCCAGATCGAGAAAGCCCAACTGGCCTAGGTGACGGAAGGCGGCCCGTCTCACCGCGCCCAACGGATTGCCCGCGAGACTCAGACGCATCAGATTGTTGATCGCGGCGAAACTCTCCGAGGGCACCTCCTCCAACTCGTTCTCGGACAAATCCAACTCGACGAGACCCTGCAACCCCGTGAAACTGCGCTCGGCTACGCTGCGTATACGCGACCGACCGAGATACAGCCGTTGCAGATTCACCAGTCTCAGTACGAAGAAACAGTCGGCCGCGAGGCTGATCAACTGATTGCCGGACAGATCGAGGACTTGGGTCTCCTCGCGCGCACCCTGGGGCAGACCCTTGAGGCCCCGACCCGCGCACTCGACCCACTCCTTGCCGGCCTTCCACTTGCAGCTGCAGCCACTGGGACAGCCGGCGCCACCCGGGACTCTGGCCAAGAGCGCCAGTAGGACCGACAGGAGCAGGTGCACCTGCAGGGCCGGCGATCGCATGCTGAAACGACGACCGCGCTACTACGAGAGAGGAGGAGGCGGTGCTGGTGGCGGCGGCGTCGTCGCGGGCGCATCGGCTCGCGAGCAGCTCTCGGCGTTTACTGCCTCGCGCGCTCTCCTCTTGGCTGCTGCTGCTGCTGCTGCTACTGCTGCTGCTGCTGCTGGCTGCTGACGATGCTCGTGGTGTTGGTGGCGGTGTTGGTGTTGGTGGCTGGCTGCTGCTGTTGGCCGGCGCCAGGCATCGATTTTGCGAGTGCGCCGGTGCGGCGTCGACGAGGGAGGGAGAGAGAGAGAGAGAGAACGGGCCGGACGCGCGTTTCCGGGGGGGCGCGCACGCGCCGGGCTCGCCCTCTCCGACTCTCTCTTTCTCTCTCACCCCTCGCCTGCCCGCCTGCCTCTCACTCGACTACTACTGCGCGACTCTTTATTGTCCTGGATTTCGATTTTCCTCTTCTATACGCGCGCTCTCGCTTCGAGTCGCGTGTGCACCGTACACGCGAGATTCGGAGCTCTCTCTCTCTCTCTCTCTCTAAGAGCTCGATGATTTTTGCCGACGGCTCTTCTATGTGTATATATACATGTGCACGTTGCGAGTAAGAGAGCGAGAGGAGAGCCGAGCACACGATGCGGTAACGCGCGACTCTCTTTGCCTATACGGCCGTGGCTGTAGACCCAACTCCTATGCATGTTTCAGTGGATGAAGGCTTCGGTGCTGTGCTGCTGCTGCGGGGCCGGAAGTCGACGTGCATGACGAGAGCTCTGCTGCTGCTGCTGCTGTTCAGGGGGAAGCAGGAAGCGCACGTGCACCTCTCTGTAATTCAACTGCTCTATCTCCTTCGTTCTCTCTCTCTCTCTCTCTCTCTCTCTCTCTGCTTTGTGTAAACGAATTTTTAATTGCTGAACAAGTTGCAGTAGCGAGGAGAAGCGACTCGGACTATTCGACCGGACAGTTGGCCCCTGCCACGGTTCTGATGAATGATCGTGTTGGTCGCGTATAATACACCTCTTTCTCTCTCGCTCGTTAAAATGCAGATGAATGGGGGGAGGATTTGTTGTGCTGCAACTGTGAGATGACGTACAGCGGTGGGTTATAGGAGATTACGATGCTTCACGAGCGACTCCGAATGCTTATGCTGAGTAATTGATGAAAGGGCTTGGGTGTCCTTAAGTTAGGACCAAAGTAGTTTGCGACGACGAGTTGAATGACACCATAGCTGATTTTGTATATATCAGAACGTTCTTACAACTCGAGATGGGAATTATTCGGGATGGACGGGAAGTTGGCGAAACCGACATTGATACGTCCAGAGTTTGACGATAAAACCAATGATATACGCAATTATACACGGGTATCCGAAAAACTATATATTTTCTCTTTTCGTTGTTCAAACAAGGTTGTGTGCTATCCGCGACACCGAGTTTTCTATACGCCACTTTTGGAAATCAAGTTCAGCGTACCAGGCACCACACACACACACACACACCTCGCGGGCATCAAGGATGCTAACACGACAACTTTCGAGGAAGGGAGGCTAAACCACAATAACCTAGATAAGTAACTTTGAATCGCGATCAAAGCCGGTGGCTGCTGCACACACCCACTGAGCATTAGAGCTTAAATATATGTATATGTATATATATTGTTGACACGGTTCACTTTTTCTCATTAGCGAAGAGTCCGTGTTTTTGTTTCTTTTTTTCTTTCCTTTTTCAATTTTCAACTAAATTTTATAGAGCACGAGATTAATTTGCGCAATCGTCGAGAAGTGAAAAAAAGATTCTATCTCTGCGAGAGTGATATTAAGTCAATGAACAGGACACAAGCGCGTAAAGCGATGTAAAATACGCCTCCTACTCTTCTCTCCTCTCCCCCTGCGTACTCTATTCTGAATAGCTCGCGAGAATTCCGATGAATGGCAAACAATTTTTTTCCGGTTACGTATATACGCTCCAGTGTACGGACTCATCCGGATCTACACGAGACTGATTTTTCGAATCATTCCGAGTGGCGTGTTCGAAACCTTTTTTTATTTTTTTTTTTTTTTTTACGAAGTCCATTTGATTTCTTCTTGCCCTTTTTTACATTTACAATATATGTTGTTGTATCGAGTGCGAGGAGCATTTTAAAACATGATGTTGACGAGCATGTCTATTTTTAGTACATTGTGTTCGGTAATTGTAATTGTATAAGGTTCAATTTGGTCACTGGAACAATTTACGTGCTGATTATAATTATTGATTGCATGCCTCGCAGTTATTAATTTCTTTTTAATTTGCTTTTATTTTTGAACAAAGCTGATTCAAGTGCACGTATAGATATTGGAGTACATTTAATTTAGATGGAAAAAAATCTCCCTCTTGCAGTCTCAATATTGCACACTATTTTGAAAGAAGAATATATTTTAAAGCTCCCAAACGTAATTATATTTTTTGTAACCATAGCATCATTTTCTGTAAGCTTATTTATTTATTTATTTATTTATTAACCAGTATACATTTCTGCAAATTGATATGATAAACTTACAAAAGAATATCCTACAGAGGCAAATAGATATGCTTGTGTGTAGGTCTGCTACAAAAGAGAAATTATCTACATACTAAATAAACAATGCATAAAATAAATAATAAATTAATACTAAAATTAATTGTTATTAAATAACTTTAATTATTTATACATCTCAGACATAAGAACTATTATTGATTATTGTGCAAGTGCATACAATAAATCATCACTTAAAAAATTGTTCATTAATAATTTTTTCAGAAAAGAATACTTTATAAATACTTTCACTATTGTTTATACAAATTGGAAATTCGTAAATACTTTAAATATTCATAATAATTTTTTTTTAAATACTTTTTTAATAGTTTTTGGTAAAATGAATTCTATTTATTAAAACGAACTAACAACACGAATTCTTTGAGTAAAAGAAAATTTTTTGCTTACTGAGTATGTAACGATGATTCTTGTAAAGAAAAATAGGTATACACTCTTTTTAATTTTGTATTCAATAAGAGTTTTCGTTGAATCAACAAAAAATAATTAATTTAATTTGTGGAAAATTGAAAAATTAATTGAAAATGCCACATTCATGTTAAAAGATAAAATTAGAAAATACTTAGAAACAGTATATTCTTTGCAGACAACCCATTTTTCATCAAAATAAAAATCATTTAAAGAACGGTTCTATTTCATTATTAAAATAAGTCTATAGCTTTATTTAATGAATTTTTTAGAAAATTTCATCTCTAATGCTTATTTATCTCTATTGAAAAACCTACTTTTTAATGCATTGAAGATCTTCTATCTGACTATCAAGACGATTGTGAGAAAGTAAAGGTGAGATTGAATGGGTAGTGAAGCTATATGAGTTTTCGTAATATTAGAAAATGGTGCAGACCTGATATTTTCAATAACTTATATCGAAGTGATGAATTGTGCGTGAAAAGAAAAGATAATTTAAACAGAAAAATGCATTAATTTACGGTAGAATAAAAATTCATACTGTGTTTTTTGTTGCTGTTTGTAATTTAACAAGATACTTTATCGAAATCTTGACGAACAAATTGTGCACGACAGTAATGCCTTTGTGTAACATCGAATATCATGGTAATGTCATAAAGAATTCTGTAGTACCATTATTATTACATCGCATAAAAGCAGGCCGCTCGCTCGCGCAGATTTGAACATGGCAGTACAATGGAAATTCTTTACAACTGAAGTATTTAATTATACACTTTTCTAAAAGTATGAAGAAAATTGATATACCGGATATACGTTTCACATTTAATTTGCCCTTCCGTTTCTTTATTATCAATAAAGTGTCAGAAATCCGAATAAAGTATAAAGGGTACGGTAGATTGGTAATTAATAATTTCAGAATTGGAAAGTACGCGATGAAAAAAGGTAGTGGCGTAGAAAGTGGAATAGGTATACATACATATACATGTCAAAACAGCTAGTATTGTTTATGAAACCGACGATCGTAAAAAAGTCAAACGCTTTTTACTCGTAGTAGATATTTGGAACAGTTTGAATGGATGATTGGTCGTGATGCTCGACTGCTTTGAATCGATCATGATATTTTAAATCCCAGCAGTTATGGCCATTAGCTTAAAAGGACGCTGGAGTTATGTATATATATCGTAATATACTGCGTGGGGCCGTTGATGTCGTGACGCATTATATATAAAAAAAAAACAGCCCTCCGTCAGCAACGCTATTTTCACTACACCCTCTTCAAAAAAACATGTTTCTTTTAAATAACTACAAACAAATCTTGTTTGCGTCTTCAATTTTTTAGAATGCAGATCGATAATTTGTTATTGCCGTGAATTACCATATAAATTTTTAACCACGCGAAATTCAATATTTAATAAAATAGAGCCTAGACCATCAATAATTTATGTTGCAGACAGAGGATTAAGAATTATATATATGTATCATATAATTACTTGAGAATATATATCTATAGTCATCAATTGTCTGACTGTATTCGGAACTCATCTACTAATCTTAATTTACTAATGTTGGATCACGATATTTCCAGTATCTTTATAACGTTTAGATTCTTTTGCAGTAATTTTTTTCCAAATATAATTTATTTCGTGGTTTATATCAAGACTTAATATCTGTTAAATAAATACATTTTCATTAAGATTACTACTTAATCAATGCGAATAATTTTAGTAAACATATATGCTCTATAAAGTTTAAGATTATTTTGTTAAACTTAATTTTTATTCCCTAAATTTTGGGAAACCATTCATCGGATCTGTGGAACTAAATCTAGTTTTCCAAGCTCTGAAATTTTTAACATGTATTTTAAATAGAAACGTGAAACCCAGTAACCCAAAAGACTTATGTACATAGCAACTCAACAAACCAACAGAAAGATTATTAAATAAATATTTATGTTTTAATTATATAATTTGTATATACATACATGAACATATCGAAATACTAATGTCAGAAATAACACATTTGCAAATTAATTATCACTGACGAGCTTTGTTATGCATATAAGATATTTCATACAATCAGACGCTGGCCCGTACGTATTTAGTGTAATGAAATGCTTAATCAGTGCGAAATGGATTCTATGATTCTATACAATTTGAATGATAATGTAATTACGTAGCGCAGTAAGTACTTGGAAACTTTAGGTGTGATGCTTATGCGAGACTTTTTCCCTAGCTACAAGCAAACAGTTGCGAATGTCTGCAACAACGCCCAATTACGCATTTTAATTGAAGCTTGTTACAATGGGATATACTCTTTATCCGCATTGGTGCAACAAATAATGCGAACAAGAAAAGAGATGTTTTTATTGTGATGTTTGTATCCAATATGATATGAGCGTATATGTCAAGGATGTGTCCCATTTGCGCTTCAATTTTAGCATCTGATGTATACATTTTTTGTGTATATGCTTATAGATAATAATGTATATTGAGTAAAATATTTGCGAGTCGCTGCTAATAAAATCATTAATTATACAGCAATATAAAAATTATATTATGTACCAGAAAATAAAAACACGATGATATTTGTATGTATAAGGTGTTTCGTAATTCTCAGCACGGATTCTGATTCACCGCTTCCAAATAGGTATATAAAGGTATCATATTGTCCTGTCTGCTGCACATACTAATTTTTTTTCTGGTATGTGCTATCATTTCGTAAGATATTTCAAATAAATTCTTACATTGCTTGGAATCATAGAAAGTGTGAAATACGTGGCTATTTAAATACATGAATAAATTTTATTTCTTGGAGTGTGTATTAATTAATCGAGAAAAATTCTACCTCGACATATATAATATTGTGTATATATATATTATACAAAAATGAGGGACCAAAATCTAAATCATGATTATGATAATTTTTATTTTACTGTCTTTTTTCGTTTTAATTGATTTTAGGCCTTATTTCTGCAATTTAAACTCCTAATATTACAATTAATAGTTAAAATCCATACATGAGTCTTTGCCTATAAATTCATCGAATAATATATATTAATAATTCATGTCAACAATTAAACGTATAAATACACGAATGGGCAATTTGGCAGAACAGGTAACACAGTGAAAAATATCTATATAATATAATTTCTACGTATGTAAATTTTTCTAACAAAATATGTAAGTACTCGTTTAAAAAAGAAATTAAGTTTGTATGAACTTGATGTGAAGTTTACGTTTTCTAAAATCAATCCAGAGTCTGTTTTGTCGATGTTTCTAAGTATATTAAGTATATAGAGGCTGTTCATCGAGGCAAGGGTTATTTAGATGCAGTGCATTATAATTATAGCAGTTAGGAATATGCCTTTCAAAGATGAAGCCTCGCAGCATTAGTCTCTTCTGGTATAGAGAGCTCTATAAATTTTGAAAGGGAAGATGCCACAAAAGCGATCCTCCAGGGCTTAGATGTAAAACTCGAGGTGTCGCACCATCACGCGTGAGACCCAAAGTTTGGATTTTCATGAAAAACATTTACTTAGCTTATAGACAAGAATAAACCTTAATGCCGATGTAGTAAATACACTTGTTATACATACATTTGTTTTAGGAATAAAGCAATATTTTCGCTTTTAAGATAATAACGATTGGCTTAAATAAAATAATTTCTCAAGTTCAAACAAAAGACTGCTTACAAATAAAGACAAATTAATCCAAATCATATTATATCCCTTTATATCCCTAAATTTCTTAGCTCAAAGCTTGTCGTCAAGTTGAATTACTGTCCGAGTGCCCGTCGTCCTCAAGAAGCTCAAATAAATGAAGAACTAATTCAAATCGTGATTGCCTGGTAATTGAGAGAGAGAGAGACGCGTTTTACACCGTGCGTCCTGCACTCTGGCGCTAAACGTGTTTGCTATACCTTGCAGCTACATGGACCGCTTTGTGCCAACGCTTTTCACCATACGCGCATACATATATATCGCGTTTTTTGTGCGTTAAATGACGAACACGTGAGTTTTGTTAACCTCGGGATAGACGGGAGTATAGAAAAAATGATTTTAGCTCTGTAGTCGATGAGAGCGAGTTTGCGAGGGAAAGTTTTCTTTGTTTTACAGGTAAAGAGGACTTTTAGGTTGCGTCGAACGAAATAAAAAAAGAAGAGTTTTACGTTACACGATGAACTTCGAATTAGTTACAAGCGATATTCGAATTTATCGATGCATTGCTCCCCTGTCAGATTTCGCACTGACAACTGAGTTTTATAACTCAAAATGAATATTATAGAGCTTTAGCTTATATAAAAGTCTAGATTCTAAGTTGCACTCTATTGTGCCCATAAAAAGCGTTGTATAAATTACAAAGCCGCAGGAGATTTAACTAAGATATACTCTGTAAGTACTTTTAAAATATATACCTACAAAGTGCACGCACACGAAAATTTCCAAGAACGGATTTATAAAAAAAAAAGCAAAACAGATATATATTTCATATTTAAAGCTGGAGCAACGTCATTTTCGAAAAAAAAAAACTCCGGTCCACTTACAATAGGCCGCATTTGTTCGGCTTTTGAATGGTTTCACTACACACAAGTAGGGTTTTTCCTCGTAGTATCCTTTATTCTCGGTCCACTTTCTTTCAGTAAGATAGGGTATACCATTACTTTAAGTAAAAATGTACAAGTAATATCCTCGGCGCATTTCTTGGAAAATAAAGTCCTCTTGATGCACTTATTTAATATCAAGTTAATTTTTTATATGACACGATAAAAAATTAGGTCTGAGAGTGTGTTTATCCTCATTTTGATAGTATACAATATTTAACTAGCTTTGCGACGATAGGTACAAGTATTTAAAGATACAACTTTATCTATTTTTATGTCTAATAGCTCTTTAACACATACAATTTCTACATTAATTATATTTGTGAATTACTCTACTGGAAAGATTTCATATTTAATATTTATAATCAATAGATTCGACCTCACATTATAATAGTTGTTTAAATTAATTGTTAAATATCGAAGTAATTTACTGTATGTATTGGTCGATTTTTGTTGCTCACAATATAGGCATTAATAACTTGTTTAATTGATTTTGGTTCTCAAAATTTGGCGATTCCATTAGCAAAGTATAATTTATTAATTATCACACCGTGATACGAAAGTTGCATATATTCAGTAGCTTATAATTTGCAACAAAATATTGATTAATTATTATTAATTATCAAGATGTTGTTAACTAAAATGATTTAGGTAAACTGAATACGTTGCCATAGTAAAAGGAGATATTTACATTAATTTGGAATAAATTCTACGTAATTCTATTCATATTTTGGGGAAAAGAAGCGCGATACACCTCGACTGATATCAAGTACGTTTTAAACTCTTTTGTGTAATATTTGCGCTGCAAGAAAATCGCGTACAAATCTACGTCGAGAAAGTAGGATAACTATCAAAGTGTATTATTTACATTTATTTACGGACATTCTCCGGATTGTATATGATTAAAAAGCTTGTTTCTTTTTATAAGCCATCCTTAAATTAGATCATTATTCGCAAACTTAAGTATTATAAAAACATAAAACATAAATAAATAGTGTAAAAATTATATAAATATCAAAGAAACGAAGTGCAACATGCATTAAATTGCAGTATCTTTGAAGTTTAGTTAGTACCGCAATTCCCTTTTAAGTCTAGTATGATATATTAGTTATTTAAAAGAATTCTAAATAAAATTGGCTTTGAAATTATTAAAAATGTATGCTTAATACGTATATTCTAGCTATATAGGCTTTCCAAATTAAAACTTGGAAATTAAATGCCTCAATTTTTCATACAGCAATGTATACTAAACGTTTCAGGAATCGATAAAGGGTATCAAAATTAGTTTTGCAAAGTTTAAAGAAAATCTGAATAAAATCGATTTGCGGAAGGAATGTCCACTTAACGTGTGTATTTTACTGACTTGACGCTTTTCGATAAGTAAATTCTTAAAAAATATTTTAATTTCAACATTGAATACTGGATTGATTTTCGATATTAGTAATTGACTTTGTGGTCCGTTTGAGGGGCTCGATAACCAGGGCAAATATCCTATAATTACTATGAGTTTTTCATCACATTTTTCCACAGCATATTATGTATGAATGGAACCAGTCCAAAATTTAATTAGTGAAATAATCTTTGTATCAATAAGCGGGCGGGTTTACCAATATGTAGGTCATGAAATAAACGCTAAGTGAATCCATTACAACGCGTGATAAATGAAACCTAATATGTTTGTGTAAAATGCTGAATTTTAAAAGGATTCTCGCATGGATTTTTGTTCCCTACAAAGTTTTTCATATGATATTCCATTAGACTTATTTTAAATTGTTTTTAACATTAACTTTTAAGCAGATTTGTTATACAAAGATTCGTCACGCGAGTGTTTACAAATGAAAAATTGTAAGAATAATCTGGCATCGAAATTACAACGAATTTCATATCTAACAAAAAGGAGAATAATTTTTATTATAACCAAGCATGAATAGAATCATATTTTTTCGAAACTTCTTTCTGTTCGCGTGTTAGCTACGAAACAATTTAAAAACAAAAGCGCGAGTCAAAGCATTTTTATAATCGTTTTAACTACCATCTGTACAACTTATTAAACAATTAAAACTAATTAGCATCTCTTTGAAACAAATATATTGTCGGAGATGACAATTAGCTTGAAAACAAATAAATGAGCTTTATTATCGGAATTGCGAAAAAGCCGATTTATTTTAGCGAAATAAAAAATTGTATTGCATGTAATAGCTCCTCCCATCTCCAGCGATTTCTGCATAAATGGAGCAGAATAACACCGCAACATTGCTCATCGTAAAGTAATGCATCTGTTGTCCTATATATATGCACGTTGTTCCCGTGTTGTAACAGTAAGCCGACATCTAGTGGGTAAAACGAAAAGATAATGTGTAAGATCGATAAAACAGAGTGTACTTTACAAAGTGTACTGTATATATGTATATACCTATGTATATAGTATCGAATACGAAATTAGCTTTGAACTGTTTGAATTTGAATTACGCATGCGTACCAGCACTTGCTGTTCCTGACAGTTTATCTTCCTTATTAAAGATGGCGTTAATACAAGGATTTTAAGCGCTTATGGTCCTTTATGCGTATCTAATTATAGTTTGACAATTAAATAACTTATCGTTTTAATTTCATTTTGACAGCATATTGATTGTTCATAAAGTTGTAAGTTTCTAAACTAATTGATGATCAATCTTTATATTTTGAATAAAACAATTAAACTGATGATAGAAGAACATAATGAATATTGTATCGAAGTTAAATTATATTTCGATATAGTTTCATCTATAATATGCATGACATTCTGATAATTTAGTAGGTAGTCTACTGTAGATTTTATTTTCAACGAGTATTTTTAAAATCGTGTGTAACTAATTGCTTTTTAGATGTAGCTATTATTAATTTTATCATTGATAACTATATTATATCACAGTGTCGTGTGTAATTATTTATACATAATTGTTTTAGATAATTATTGCTGTGTAGAAGTATTTATAATTGCAAATAAAATCTGATTTTTTAAAATAGATTGTATTGTAGCTGAACCATAAGTTTTAATTATGTAAATTATAAGTTTCGTTTAAATTGTGAGTTTATCTAATTGTAAGATTTAGTTATGTAAATGATAAGTTCCTTTACAACAATTATTGAAATATGCTTTAATTGCTTTCACTCGAATTATAAGATGTATAAGATGTAGTTTCTTTCTAATCTAATCTAAGCGCGGTACTTAGATTTTGATGTTTTTTAACAACAAATGCTTCTAAATAAGGATGAAATTAGTCAATACATAGCTTAGAAGAATTTAATTAAAAGAAATGAGTTAAAAAAAACATAAAACTTGCTCCACTTACTAAGCAAATAAAAATAGTTGCAGGCAAGTTTATAGTAAGACATACAATAGTCATTTCTTGAATGTTCCTATATATATTAAATGGTAAGGATTTATTTTATATTAGTTATAGAAACGTACTTTTATTCTCATATGTTGAACATACTCCTTAACTATTTTATATACAGTTACTAAATTTCACGTTCGGGAAACATTTCGTCGAATTATACACATAATCACATACGACCCTGCATTAACATGTACATCACTCAATTTTAGAAAATATTGCAATAAATATTGGATTTGATAAGAATTTTTACCTGGAAAAAGAGATTTTAGTTTGTTTTTTTCATTTAGCTGTGTGCTTTTGAAAATCAGCTTCAACATCTCATATTTTAGAATTGGAAAAAACGTCTTTGATCTTGTCCCAAATACACTAGGAAAAATAAACACCAGAATAATAAGTTATACTCTGATGCAAAAATAAAATTTGGGATTTTTCGTTATTTGAAAATTTAGAAAGAGAAACTTGTTGCAGCTTGCAAAGGTCTTATATGTTTCATTTTAGAATAAAGTATTTTCATAGAAAAATGTTGTTATCTAGTAAATATATTTTCAGGATTAACTTATAATATTATATAATAGAAACGTTCCTATTTTTGTCTATATCCATTAAAAGGCTTCGAAATGGCACACCTTGTAAAAACCTCGATAAATATATCCCCGACCAATAAATCAGAATCAGCTATAACTTGAAATGAAAAATTTTTCCTTAAGTATAATAAAAATCCAAAGTTCAAGAACTAAAAACATACATCTTTTTTGTATAGTAAACTTTTCTCTAAAACCAATTCCTTCCAAGATAACCGAGAAAAACAACCAAAGTGCTTAAATTGGCTAAAAAGACCGCTTTTGGGCATTAACATAAATAATATTAATTTCTCATAAAAGTGTTAAATGAAAAAGTTGTAGAGTACAAAGAAACAAAACTTTACACTATTGAACATTCTTTTGTTAGAAATGATTCATTTCAGGATAACAGTGGAACCAGTTGTGTAAAGTCAGTAACAGAATGCGAGCGCGAAGCTCGAGTAGTGACGGTCGTGCCTTACATGCAAAAGGCGAAGCTAACGCACTGGAATGCTATCAGGGTAAGTCATGAGGTATTGGCCATGGGGTAAGACCAAGTGGCGCGCCAGTTTAATTATCGTGTATGTATACATACAGTAAAACCTTCTTGTGGTTGCAAAACGGTTTTTTACTTGGAAGGAAACGTTACAAACCTGGAGATTCCAAAAGATCCAAAACAAATGCATGGTACTTTTTGTTTTTGCATAGAAAGCTAATTATGGGGAAAAATAAGTCTGGAATTTCTACGTGGTAACGTACGTGCATAGCTCACAAATGGTTTACGTCTTGTCTTTTCGTGAATTAACACATCAACGTGAAGTTTACTAGACAAATGTTTGTAAATAATGTAATTAATTTTAAGTTTCACTTTTAATTGAGAATATGATCGCTTCATTTGTAAGAATTACCATAATATTTTATTAATTCTTATGCATGAGCTACTAATTACAGTTAAAGTAAAAGATTAAATGATATTTTTACCTCGGCGCTTCGTATTACTTAATATGTTAACCCGTTAAAAAGTTATGATGAGTAAACGATTTGCGGTTATGCACCTTATGTGGAAATTCCGACATTATTTTTATTTCTCCATTCTTTATGTGGCAGAACGAAATGTACCGTTATTCACGATCCTATGTAATATACAAACTAGGAAAGTTTTAGAATTTTTGGAATTTGCGGTTTTGAAACCATTTCATGTTAGTTATAAATTGTTATGACCTTATTTGTAAAGGAATTTATTTTGTTAAAATCGATATTATTTCGTTTTAAGAAAGTGCAAGTTAACTAATTAATTATTATTAATATGTATTGTAGAAAGAGTCGTATAAATAATTAAGGGCACATTAGTTTTCTCCTAGACTGCCGGGGTTAACTGGCGTTGAAAAGAAAAAGAAGACAATCGTTATCGTATTACAAATTGCATGCTTTAAAAATAATTAATTTCAAATCTTTTTACATGAAAAGTATACTTTGAGATTTACTGGTCTTAAGTATTTTGATACGAAGTACATATATACCTTAATATTTATGCACATATAAGGATGGTTCAAAATATAAGTTTTTCAGCCAAGTTTCACTTCGTAAAAGAAAGATTCGAGGGATGGTCTAAATATGTTGAAATTTTGGCTGTAGCTTCTCATGTACCGTATATCGAAAGAATAAATCTAGCAGAATTTTCAAAATTCTTTTACATTATTAATTTTATCCAACTCCAATTCTCAAATTCCGTGAAATTGTAAAATACGTTAAAAAATGTAATTGCTAAATTATCATTAATTTAAACATTTTATTTTTATTTGCATATATCCGTTCACTAAGTATGGGTAAGTAATCATAATTTGAAAAAATTTGAATATTTTTCAACGGTTTAAGTGGGCAGTACAATTTTATTGCGCAGATGCGAGACAATCACAATATACATAACAAAAATAGTTCACTACATGTAATTCAT